>CM031918.1:52762472-52844174 GCA_018703695.1 Prunus fruticosa | reverse complement strand
AGAGAAAATTTAGTGGGATCCCTTAAAATGCCTGTGCACCGAAGCTTTTTCTAAACGAGAAAAAGAGCCACCTCACCACCCTCCACGCAAACCCGCAACATTTTCACCTGGGGGCCACAACAGGCCTAATCACGGGCAGCTTGCCCGTCACCATCACGGGCAGGATCCGACATTGTACATTTGGTATGACGTCGAACTACTAAGCGCCATCTCCACCGTCCATCTCATCTCTCTCTTCCTCATATTTCAACACGTGCTTTGCCTTTTCGACACGTATACGTGGCCTAGTTTTGTGATGACACAGTAGGTATAGGCGGTGTCCTTTTTCTGACACGCATGTGGTCCTTGAACGACCGACCCCTCTCGTCTTTTTAATATTTTTTACCATCTAATTTTCTCTCTGTTTTATTTTTAATCACTGGGTTCGGAATATTCACCACGTGGCGGCATCGCAGAATACGATATTCGGGTCTGGTTGCCTCCCCCACACGCACTACTGCGAGTATAACAATACCACCCGCTTCCGGAAGCCTAGAAGGGAGGGGTCGTATCATCGTCAATTTTGATTTTTGGAGCACCCCAAGATGATCCAACACATTATTATTCCACCAAAAAAAGACTTTTTGTTTTATTTTAATGATATTTAGTTAAAATTTATGATTTTTTTTTTTTTCTATTTCCCAATACGATATTGCACGAATCCACTCTTAGCCTACATTTATCTTTAAGTTTGGAATTCATATAATATGAGTGGGATCAATCTAAATATCATTAGTCATTGATCATCATAGCTCTTGATTTAGTAAATCGTACTTCTATTTAAATTTGCAATAGACCATAATTTTGAATTTTTCTTGTTTTTCTAAGAAAATTTTTATATCAAAATCTCTTTTTCACTGCAAAATTTAAAAAAGGTAAGGTGAAATGTAATTTCTTTTGGACTTTACATATCACACATGTTTTTTGGTTGAGATTATGCGTTGAATGACGCTTGTACGCATAATTTAAAGTTATTCACATTATTTTGGGTGCTTCATTAAAAACGTTGATAAAATAAATAAAATATAAACACATGTGAGATCACGTTTCAAAATTGAAATCGTGCGTAATATATATGAGATTCAACAAGTATCAAGTGGCACGTGGAATCAAATATACTTGCTTATTTCTTCGAGTTAGATACCCTTGGAACATTATCATGCTTCATTTAGCGAAATAATTACTTATTCACAAAAACTGTTCATCAAAATTTTACATTAAATAGTGTAAATTTTAGTATATCTCATGTTAGTAAATGAGATATATATATATATATTAAATGAATCTTAATATGATTAGTTTCAAGTAAATAACACCTAATAACGAACGTAAAACACATTTACGAGAAAAATAAAAAGAAAAAGAAGGGTTGTAGTGCCCGTCATAAAAACGTGAGGCAGCGTAGGGACCTAAAAGTAATATTATTCCAACAACCGGTGAGCAGGTGCCACGTAAAAGGGCGTGGGGGTGTGGGCTGTTAAGCAATGAGTTCCTTCATCCTAGTTCCCACATGTGGTGACCTACCCACTAGATGCATTGCCACGTAAGGGTCAATAACTCGGTCACTGTCCCTCTCTGTCTGACTAAACCTCAACGCCCCTCTCTCTGACCACGGTTCACCTTACCCATAATGGTCACAGGTTAGGTCTCAATTCTCAAATTTTCAATTTCCAATGTCTTTTTTTAATAATTCTTTAATACAAATATAAAATCTTAGGTACTTGGTATTAAAGACTTGAGTTACAAGTTTATGAGAATTTTTTATATATAATATATATGAACATATTTTTTCCATATGCGGAGATCTCGACGGTATTATTGTCCGAACACTATATTTTCTAATATTTCTCATAATTTTTTTTCACAGTTACAATGAAGTCTTCAAAATAATAACATTTGGACATCCACATATGATAATAAATGCACATATGAATATAAATGATAATCTAAACAACTTTAAATTAATATAAGAGCATATCTAAAGGAGACGTCAAATTTACACGTGACATAAAATGACAAAAATTAAAAGTTAAAGTTCCTTACTCAATATTTGTTGTTAGTATTGCCGTTGACTTGTCTATATGTCAACTCCATATAAGCCCTTGTAAGGTTATCAAACTTTTCAATGTGGAATTTTTTACTTTCACATTCTCATAAATCGAGCAGTCAAATTCTATATAGATTTAAAGACTAAAAGAGATATGTCAAAATAACATCTTTAAAAGCTTGATGTCACATATATTATAATTTTTTTTAGCCATAAAATCGCACTATCATTTACGTTATGCATAATATGGATCTAATTTACATTTTAAAATATAATATTTGATATTTCTGATAAAATTCATTTTTTATTAGATATTAAACTGTACATAAGCATTTTGTATTTGACATCTCCAACTAACTTACGAGGAAGAGGAAGTGGAAGAGGGAGACTTAAATTTGATTGCAAAAAGGTATTGACCTAACTCAATTATGGGCTTTTATATTAAAATATTAGATATCAAATATTACTTAATTCCGTCGAAACTTGGTAAGCTGCAACACGTATCACGATTACAACACGTATCCAACTTTCCTAATTCCCAAAATACCCATCACCACGACATCTCCAACTAAAGAAAGTTCTTTGATGTTTGGGAGACGTGGAGGGTTGTGTTGGTGTGGGGTGACACGTACAAGCCCACACACCCACTTCACCACGTCACTCTTGCCTTGAAATTCAGAGGTCTTTTCCTGTAGAGGTGGGTTTCCTTTCATTTTTAATTTAATTTAATTTCTTTTTTTTAAATGTTTGCATGAGAAAGAGATACTGTCTCTACAGTTTTCTGTGTGCCTGCCTCTTTTCTCCCACTTATTAGATATTTTCTGTGTGCCTTTGAATTTTTTTTTTCTCTTTTTCTCACCCACCAAACAGATTATGAGTTCTATGCTTTTTTTGTTGATCAGAACAGAAGGCAAAATAACCAAACAAAGGGTACAAGTAAAACGTGAACCAACATTGGACCACAATTTTTGTTCAAAAGTTTCTCACAAGGAAACGATGCCCAGTTCAGCTTAATAAGTGGTAAAACATTGGCTGAGCATCTGGGAGGGTAAATGATTCAGAAAAATACATGAAAAATGGACAAACTAAAGACAATTGTAGACCATAAAAACTCATGAAACATGGGGGTAAGAATGTGAGAGACAGAGGCTCAAAAATCAAAATGGCCGCCTAATGGGGTTAAAACTGTTCACAGTCATGCCTCCATCAACAGAAATAATCTGTCCAGTGATGTAAGAAGCAGCAGGTAGGCAGAGGAAGGCTACCAGAGATGAGACCTCCTCAGGTTCTGCAACACGATCAATAGGGGTACGTGAGGTTATCTCTTCCAAAAACTCCTTGTTATCCAGCAACTGAAAAGCAGCAATGGGGACAACCAGTCAGATCAATTGAAAATCAACATCATCACACATCAATTTGAATACTTTTATCAGCAAACCCAAATTTTGTTTCATTCACATAAATATAAACTGCACTAAATTATTGAGATATGGTGCAAAAAATATTCTCCATGAAGTTAAGTATAGATTAAGATTAAAAGATGCTGTTGAACTAGAATACACAGAGATCTATTATCTTAACTTATAAAGGGTGTCTGCCCTATTGGTCATTGACGTTGCCCTACTATCTAAACTTAATGATTACCCCCAACATAAAGATTAGACTGCCTAAAGGCAAACCTTGATTACTAATTAAGCTTTTTTCATTCATGCCCCAAGGATATTTTTAAATTCATAATCACGCACATATTGCAGACTTGTAGTTCTCAATTTCGATAATAAAATGTTTAGGAGGAGGGAAGGTTACTTCATTCTAGGATCAGGGCATACCAAGATCTCTTTGAGGATTTACAAAAGGAGTCTTAACCCCTGTTTTGGTTTTTACAGATTACCCACCAAGAGGGATTGTCGGCAGCGGGACTCGAACCTAAGCCTTGATAGTGAAGAGAACAATCCTTATCAATTCAACCAACCCTTGTTGGCGCAGTTCTCAATTTCAAGTATGGTGTATAACTCTAAATTCATCAGAAGTTTCAGAACCTTTGGCACATGTCTGCACAAAGGCCTCAGCAATTTCTGTCTCACCAAAATAAGTACTTATCGAATAACACTTGCAAGAAAAGCCCTGGTAGGGTTTGAAAGAGATGGGTGAGTATATTTGAAGATTGGGATATAGGTATAAAGCTCCCACGGTGGGGTCTACAAAATCGTCCCTTTGTTCAACCTGAGATATTGTCCGAAGTCCTATAATTGAACTGAACTGATACTCGATAAATTCTTTCAGAATGTCTTTTGCCACTGTTCTAAGTTGAACAAGACGTAACAAGCATGTCAATTACTCTATCTATATTTTTCGTAATGAAGCTGATCATTATCCAGTCCATAAGATTCTCATTCTGAGCATGAACTAACATATTCACTTTCAATGTAATTCCCATTATAGGGTGAGAAACAAGTCTTAGGTTTTGTGGGTGCATCTTCATGCTGAATAAACATGCTACAATATACTCCTATGGATTACATTTAGGCAAACACAAAAAAGTTGTAATTGAAGTAATATTGAAACATATGTATATCATCTAAATGACCACAAGAAGGAAAGAGTATTACATGTTCCACAAGTGAGGTTCTGGTATACCAAGGGCAGACAGAATTGCTCCTGATATTGTCTTTTGCCCATTCACAAGCCAGGTTTTTTGTAAGCTGATTAATTGCAGCTGAAAATGGAGAAGAGGAGACAACAAAAGAGAATTTAGCTTTTGCCTTTTCACACTCATCGAATTTAATACATCATATGGATTATGGAGCAAAATAAGACACGCCATAGCAAAGCAATAGCTCACCTTTACTTGCTGCATAAAGGGTCCCAGAACCTATGCTCACCAAACCAGCAACAGAGGATATAAACACAATGCTTCCCGCTCCAGATGCTTTCAAAAGAGGGTGTGCAAGTTGGGAAAGATGGTATGTGGATTCTAAGTTGGTAGCCATGAGTGATGAATATTCTTCAGAAGTGTACTCAGTAGTTGGCTTCCTAATGTTTGTCCCAACATTGTTTACCTACGCCCACAGTCACATTCAATGCAACCCTTTTTCTTTCTCATAAAAAGACACACTTTAATTTGAGAATTGAAGTCATAACCTTAACCACAACCCATTTCTACTTAGGCTATGAAACATTAAAAAGTTCTCTTCTTTGTGACATTTATACAAGCAGCCAGAGCACAAAGTAAACAGAGGGTTACTTACAAGTATGTTGAGCTTGTCATTGAAAGAAGAAGCCACTTGCTGCACGAGCTTTTCTCTCTCCGTTTTAGACGAGGCATCACAAACAGACCCAGTGACCAGAAAGCCCTTAGCCTTCCATTCCTTTAAGCATTTGTGCAGTTCTGCTTCGTTCCGAGAACAGGTGTGCACAGACGCACCAAACCCAGCTAGCTCTTCCACCACGGCATACCTGAATTGAAAAAAGAGCGACAAATCGAAATCAATATAATTAATTTCAACCAAAAAGCTCAGTCTTAAAAGAATCCCATGAGACCATTTGATGAATTTTGTAAGAGAGAGAGAGAGAGAGACCCAATTCCACGAGTGCCACCGGTGACGAGGGCAGTCATTCCCTTGAGAGACCATCTGGAGTTTGGGAGGCTGCTCTCTGCCTTAGCCATTTTCGCGGTTTACAAGCAACTTCACCGAACTGGTAACTGATCGCAAAGTTGCCAATGGCCATCAGCCACTCCAAGGTATATAAGATTATAATAATACAAAAATGATGTGGCACAAATATTATTCTAGTTCTAATTTGAAGTTGCCTTATGAATCGTAATTATCATCAAGGCTTTTCTTACCAAAGAGAGAAATCTGACACTAGTTTCTCCGCACAGGCTTTTGAGATTTTTTTTTTTTAAATTTAAATTTATTTTATAATTAAAAATAATAATGGGCAATTGTATTCCATAAAAAGAGGATTCATTATCTGATTTTTCTTTTAATTTTAAATTTTTTTAATATAAAAAAGTGTGAACTTACCATATTATCCTCATTTAATTAATAATTTCAACTTTTAATGTTTGCATTAACTAATGACATTTTATGGTATTTTGAATATTTCACTATTCTTTGCCTTTTGCTTTATATATATAGATAGATAGATAGATTATGTGATGTCCTTCAAATATCAATAATTCAAGGAAAAAACTATTTGTAATTGCCCTTGTTTTTTTTTTTTTTTGGGTGTTTGGGTTACATGCATTACTTGTTAGAGACTCTCACCGTAAAATAAATATGCGCAAACATTTTTGTTGATAAATTCCAATTTCTTATTGCCTCCCAACCATGTAACCTAAAGTACAATGCATTATGCTAACGAGATATAGCCCAGTGGAAAAATGCCTTAACTTATAGATTAGTGGTTTCAAGTTTCAAATTCAAATGACAACGTAGTAGTGTGTGTGGAAACTACCTTCCCAATTTAGACAATCATTTGTACTAAAAAAAAAGTACAGTGCATTATGGTCAGCCAAAACGCCATACATAACAAGAAAAAAGATTGCAACTTGCAAGCTCTATGGGCCAAAATGATTATACGTACAATTGAGATAGGGTAAGCTAACTGGGGTGTTTGGCCCAAATCAAGGTTTTGCAAAATCTAGGAAAACCCAATAAGCGGCCCTTATGTATAAATGGAAAGCTCTGTTATGAACATCCAATTTGTCCAAAAAGCTCTCCCACATCAAGCTGAAACCAACACCCAATGCAAGTAACTGAGCTCTACAACATCTCCTCATTCCCTTGTAATTTCCTGTTCACAGACACAGTCACACATACCACATCTGTCATCTCCATGCCCATGTGCGTTTCTGGTTCTCCAACTGCACCTTAAATTAACCTAATCACTTTCAGACTGAAAAAAGGAAAATACCAACAACAACAAAAACAGCTACTTTTAATATTCAGACCTCGATAAATGTTACAAAAGGTCAAAAACCAGACCAACCAAACTACTTCAACTGCCAGAAACCAGACCAGACACTGCCCCAATTATGGTCTCCTTTTTAACCCTTTCTTACACCAAAACAGGTACCTCATCGATACCAAAGTAAAAGCAAACTTCATACCCCCATTTACCCATTACCCCTCCTCGAAAAATATGTTCATATATTCAAGTGTACATGGAAATAGTCTTACATTTCCATCACCCAAAAATGGAAAATATATTGTTGGGGTAACATAAATTCCCTCCAGATCTCTGCCAAGAACATTAAGTCAAAAGCCAGCGATGTTTCATCATCAATTTGCCTTATAAAGAAAAAGTTGAAATAAAACACAGTTGAAATTCCTGGAGACATCCCCGTGTATTCTGCAGGAAACCATGGGTGTGTTATAATGGTGGCTTTAGTATATTCCAGAGTGCCACATTACTCTAACCAGATAGGAGGAGCCTAGCTAGGGTTTTTGAAATGAAAAAAAAAACTATATATAGTTCTTCTAGGGTTGGCCATTTGTCGTTGTGGGTTTCAACATGTAGCTAGAATCGTTCCAAAAGTGAAAACAAGGGACGCGTGAATAGTGCCATTGATGTGAGTTTTGTTTCTGTCTGGGATGCCATTTTAATAAAATGGTATTAATTTTTACTTTCTCGTGGGTTTGTATTAATTTAATTGAATTTGATTCCCATAGGGTTGGTGGACTATTTTGGAAGATTATAGAGAGAATGAAGGACATGGAATTGAAGAGAAAAACAGAAACAGATCCACACAGAAGGGGTTAATAGTTAACTTGGAATTTATTACGGGTTTGATTTCATCTTATACTGATGTAATGTATTTAATTGATGATCTCTCTCTAGCAATGCATGCACTGTTGAATTCCGTCCTTTGGGATATTGTAGCTGAAGTGACTTTTGATGTCAGTTACTTGTCAGTTCTTTCACCAATTTACAACCTCACAGATACAGTTAAGTTTCCACCCCTTACCTCACTTGGCAGGAAGAAGAAAACAAACAAAAAGCGATAAACATGAAAACAAGCACAAAGCAACATCTCTCCCTCTCTCTCTCATGATTCAAGTATGAGGACTGGGAGTCAACTAATGGTAACTACTGTGTACCTCTTTGAATAATTTCTTACAACCTGAACAGCAAACCTGGTAGATCTGAAATTTGATGGGAATTTCATATGTCTTTGGAACTTCATCTATCTATCTATCTATCTATAGCTAACAGGTGGAGTGGAATATACATCACACCTCATAAACCCTAATGCAAGACTTTATCATGTTTTCACATCAAGATATATCTATATATAGGAGGAGGAAGTGGCCGAATATTGAGCAGCACCGATTTTGCTTAATCTTTATATATGGATGCTCTCTGTCAATTGACTTCCAGTTTCAAGCATAACATTTTATCATCACATCAATACCATGTATAGTAACTAATAATAATTCAGAACTGATCAAATGAATATCGATTAGACAAACAAAAATAAAAAATAAAGTGCAATCAATTAATGATCTTGACTTGAATTATGTGCACCTCAAGCTGGCATGCTTGATTTCCCTTGAATCATCTAAAGGATGGGTTTGCCAGGAAAGAGATGGAAAAACAGTAAACGCAGAAAGTGATTTCCTTTAAATTTCTTCTGATTAATTTAAAAAAGCAGTGCAACATAAGACCATGAGCCCATACAATTGTATTGCCAGGCCAAAGTGCTTTCATTTCACCTTGGGAGGGTCACCAAGCCTGAGCTCGAGATCCAAATCTTCCATGGAGGAGCTAACCATAAGCCCAGTCACCTCTGCTTCTGATTGGAGAAAAAATGGAAATGAAGAAATAGCTGCAGTAGCAGTCTTTGGCCTTTTACAACTGATGCTTGCCTCTTCCCCACAAGACCCACCTTGTGATCTGTTTCGGCTAACAACCGAAATATTTAACCCCACAGACAAATCGGTCTCAACATTAAAATCACCATGATCATAACTACCTAGCAGGCACCTAGAATCTTCTTCTTCTCTGGTCATGATATTCTTTTCCAATTGATGATCAGGCTTTGAATTATCTGACCAAGATGGACCAGAAGTAGCAGAATGATGAGAGAGAAAAGCGCGTTCAGCACCTGAGGAATTCTCCTTCTGAATAGAGACTAAAGCTGAGGGAGCCCTAGAAGGTGATGAGAAAGGACATGATATTGAGGAAGTTATAGGTTGATGATGATCATCGTGATAATGATCAGATGGTTTAGAAAGCTGATGACGATCATGGGCCTCATGGCTATGATGGTGAATAGTGTTATTGGGGTTAAGGCATTGCTTAAGTCTGGCTCTGTCTCTCCTGTGGACATTCATGTGGCCCCCTAGGGCTTGAGCTGACCTGAATTCTCTCATACAAAAGCTGCAGGAATAAGATCTTGGAGGCCATATACAACCCCCAAGAGGACCATGCCCAGCTGCATCTGCAGCAAAAGCCTTCTCTTCCCATGTTGTTGAGTTCATTGATGATGGTGATGGTGGCGAGCACTTGAAGATCTGATCTTTCCTGCTAATTTGCCACACCAAACACTGTGCTTGTTCCATCCACAAAGCTAGCCCACCACAAAGAGAGAGAGAGAGAGAGAGAGAGAGAGAGAGAGAGAGTTGATCAGCCTAACAAACTAAACCAGAGCTAAAAATATAAATGAGATCATGTGATCAAATGTTGTTTGAGAGAGAATAAATTTAATATTTAGTACGATGCGGGCTTGTAGCTCCAGTGACATCAGATGAGAGCGCATGCAGTATTTACCACTACACCCAGAGTCAGAGTTTGAACCCTCCTCCCTCCCCCAGTTGGCCTGTTTAATTTGTAATATTAGGAGATGAATGAAGGGCACTTGAGAATCTATGAGTAAGAGAAGAGGTCAGCTGAAAAGGTCTTGGTAATAGGCTTTACGCCGTGGGTTTCCTACTTTCCTCTAATTTGGCTCTAGCAATGAAGCTACTCTTTTGGTTTCTAGCTCGTTTGCTACATAGTCATTGTCTCCAGTATTATTTTGACAATTTATAGAGGGGCCCATTTATGTCATGCATTTGATTTGATCCACATGCATGAAAACACCAACGAATCATCATGAATTGATAATTGATAATATGATATACACGCATAATAATGATCAAATGCCTTCCTACCTAGGTTGGAACTTGGAGGTAAAAATAATATTGTTAATTATATTATTGCTGCCGTGAAATGAAAATTTTCAAGCCAGGGTTAGACTTTATGCACGTCAAACTATCATTTACTATTATAAAAATGAGGCACGATGGCTCTATGGAAACTATTTTTGATACCTAGAAGAACATTTAGGATAGGAGCCATGCTTTGCCGTAAGTGGGGAGATGAGACCAATCCATGAGGAGGAGTGTATATATATAGAAAGACACAGAGAAGACAAAGGCCTGTGAATTTCGAAATTGATATAACAATATATATATATATATATATTAATCTTGATATATATAATCACAGATAACATGGTCCACAAGGTGTCTTTTCTTGAATCTATGGTTAGATCAGATAGTTTGATAATGGATTTCAGTGCAATTTGTCCTAATCATTCCGACTTTTTCGTATTAAGTATATAAACGATTGGGAAAGCATATATTAATCTTTTAACTATACATAACAGCAAGCAGCATAATTTACAGTAATCATCATATATTAAACTCACATATACACTGATGTTAGAACTTGAATACAAGATTTTTTTGGAAAAAAAGAGAGTGTATTTGCTTCAAACTATTACATTAGCGGGTCCTTTGCATTATCATATTTTGCACTTGTTATCACATCTATAATGTTCCTTAGACGAAAATAAAAAAACAATTCACGTGCATCGTGCTCAATTGAATTGATTTAGTGATCGAAGCAAGCATCATTGTCATAAACTTCACATGATATCATGCTTGTTTATTTGAAAGGACCAAGTCTTGATTTGATATCACTTCAAATTTCTTCTTACTGTCTCTCTCTGTAGTGAACGTGTGTGTTGATAATTTCTTTGTAATTTTCCTCCCATATCACGCCAAGTTAACAAGTCAACAAACAACAAAGACATTTTCTTTTACACGAACATAAAAATAATGAATTAAATTTTATTTTAAACTAGCTACTACACCTCACATATTTCAGAGATAAGACTTGGCCGTGCTTACCTATATATTTTCGTTATCTAAGTAATTATTAAAATATCCATTAAATTTCCTTTCGATGAATTCAGTAGAAGAAAAAAAACAAGGTCAAGACAAGTTAATTACTTATATATTAATTATTAAATTGTTCACTAATACAAGTTGGTAAGATTATATATATTGCGTTTCTCTTGCAACTTTCTTCTCTCCAAGGCATTGTATAAAATTAATTAATTACTTACCTAGCTTCAAAGCATTGGCCATGTATATGGCTAAGTTTTGTCAAGAGTTGGTGCACTGTGTCTAATCTCTATGGAGGATTTCAGGATCATATGGGAAAATCCCAAATTTACAAAGTGATTAGAGGTTAATTGAGACCCAAATATATTATATGTTTTTATTATGGGACTGCTGGAATTAAAAGTAGACAGTGGATAGCCACCTGCCCCACAATGACCAAATTAACGTATTGAGTGGAGTTAATTAACAACCACAAGGATGGATAAATAAATAAATTACAAGTCTTTGAATGGTCAAATCTCATGTTGGACACAGTTGGGCTGTAAACCAACTATCAACTTTTTCCAGCCTCATGGTTGGTACTACGAGACTCTGGATGATCATACAGTTTTTATGTTATGCGAATATTCAACGTTATTACCTCCTACGGATCTACTGCCTATGGAAACAATAAAGAAAGCATGGAGTAGTGTAGAAAATACATGGTGTTTACAAGATAATAACGTCCACACATCCACACTGTTTTTTATCAATTTTTAATAGCAGTTTAGTTATGGATTAGACTGTTGGCCTTGAGAGACAAAAAAGCTTTCATGGTAGATATCGTACGTAAAATACTCAAGCTAGCTAGGACCTTAGAGTGAGACAATTTGCTGGACTTGATTCTGTTTCATTTAAGTAGCGGCCAGAAGTTATATGATTCCAAATGTTTTTTTTTTATTTTTCTTTTGGTTCGGTCAATATTGGATAATTCTAAAAGCCTAACCAAATAAAGAGGCTGGAAAAAGTTGACTGACTTGAGATTATAAATAAATAAAAATAAAAAGTTCTTTATAGATTGTCTTCTACTTATAGAGCTCTACCTAAATTGTCTTCATTCTCAACTTGTGGAGAAAGAAAATTCGAATGAGAACAAGGTGATGTTCATGACTTGATTACAAAACAACAAGGAAGTAATTTTAAGTAAACCTTTTTAAATTAAAGATAGACTAAATAATTAGGGATGTGTAATTTTAATATTCTATCTGGCCGACTGATGAGAGATAGAGTCGAGTCATATAGATTCATGTGTATGGTATTAGCTAGCCATGACGTGACACTTGGTCACTGAAAGAAGCAAGCATGCAAACATGTTATGTATACAGTGAATTTTCGTAAGAATTATTGATCATGTATATTCCATTATATATAAAAAAACTTATAAAGCTCTAGTGCACGAGTAATTTCTCAGTGCGACTGTCACACTATCGTATAATATCATCAATCATTTTGTGTTGTTCACGTGTTAAATTTGAAAACGGCTCCATAGTGTATTTTGAGAGAGAGGGAACTAGGGTTTTCCCAGAGTCTCTTTCCGTTTGCATTAAAAAAACAAACACGTGTATTTCTAATAAGGCCAATGCAAAAGACAAAAACTGCCAATTTGTTTTAGATGTATTGAATAAAATTACAAGTTGAAATTGACACCAACATATTGTGGAGCGGGTTTCTGCAGTGGTTGTGGCCCTCCCTCTTCCCCCTCCACTTGGTATCCAGGATCGAAACCTCATGGTTTTTTTCCTCTCAATGTAACAAAAGATACCAACATATTGTATTTCTTCAACGGTGGGCTTTTGTTCAAACTGTAGAAGAAGATGGTCGACAACTCAAACTATATTGGACTTTTCCAACAAAAAGAAGGCCTGTGCTGTGACCCAAGCAACCCAACTAACACAGAAACAATATCTTCTGAGTTTTGTTTTTTTATTTCTCTTTTCCATGTACAAATATGGTTATTATGCAGCAGTTTCTTTCTCTTTTTTGAGATCCCATTTTTGCAATCCATGGGCAGACAAAAGAACGTGTTGCTGCTTGCTGCACAGAGCTCTACTATTTATTTAGCCTGCAAAGTCAATCTTATTAGACCCCAAAAGAGGAGAGGGCCCAACATAAAACCTGTAATCTTCCAGTCATTGGGTCCTGTTTGGTGTCCTTTGCCGTCTTGTTGTACAGACTCAAATGGTCTACATTGCCTTAACTACACCATAATCACTGTTGCACATTGAAATCATTACTTTTGATATGAAGTACAACCATACAAATATGAATTGTCTCCCTTAAAAAGGATACGTGTTGTCACTAATTCACGTGTTTTCGGTATCATTTGTTAAGTTGTTGTCACCACTAATCCCTTGTTTGTTTAGCGATATGTAAAGCTCACGTAGATGACCAATTAAAGGCAGCTTTGCTTTACAATTCAAAACCAGGCAATTTACCGAACCCCCACCCAAAAACACAAAAAGAATTCAACTTATGGCGGTTAGTGCTAAGTGGGGTGATTTGTTTAATCTGTTACAGAGGAAACCATTATTTTTAAATAAGAAAAATAATTAATTAGGCCATAATCTTGGGCTTGAACCCTGTATGCGGAGACACGTGTTTGTTTGTTCCATCGTTATCATCATCAAAGTGTTTACAGGAATGATTCCATTCTGTTGGGTTCGTCGTCCTAAACATCTTTCCTAAAGTTTTTTTAAAAAATAAAGAAAGAAAAGAAAATGGGGTTGTTCATGGTGCAGGGAAAAAGAAAAACAAGGATATGGTGATTTCTCTGTTCACCGAATCTCTCTTTTTTGGGTTGAGAATTAAATACCCGTCCTGTAGTCTATGATAATTCTTGCGAATTGAATGGGTTGATTCAATTGGATTTAGTTTTCTACATTTTCACCTAATTTATTTGCCACAAGTTATACGGAGCCTTTTTTTAGTCAATGATGGCTATTAATTCGGGGGTTTAAAATGTAAAGATTTTATAATTAAATTGTTTGAGTAGAATGTGAGAAAGAAAAAAGAAGAACAAAAGGCATGCCCTGATGGATTTCACATGTTACATTGGCATTGCAATGGTCATTTCAAAATCCAACACCGACATATGATTGTGAGAAATTGGTTGTATACAATAAGAAAAACTTAGTTGTAAAGAAGATATTACCTTTTTGTTATCTCCAATCAATAACGTAATCACACGTGAAGAAATTATCTTACATGTCATTTTGTTATTGACTATAAATAACAGAAAGTGTTATTCCCGTTGCATGAAATCGACAGATGCAAATAAACTGATAGATTCTTTGCCTAACTCGTAAAACAAATGAAGAATTGGAGTTATTGAACGAATATCAAGCCCGTCAATTCAGATATTTTGGGATCGAACATGATTTTCCAAGATTTTCTTGCTCTGCTCCAAACAAAACATTAGTAACCTGCCAATTTTAGTTGACACGTAATAAAAACCCTAATAATGTCGGTCGAGCAAATACAAGAAGTTAAATCTTTGATACATGCATAATGCCGATTGATATCTAACATTCTTAACGTTATATGCATAAACTTTGTGTTCTGGTCGGTAATTTCTATATATTGTGTTCTGGTCGGTAAAACGAAATGGATGACACTGCTAAAATTGCGTAAATTTTGTTAAGCTTGCCAGCATAAACCGTACCAATTTTTTCCCATCTCTGTAAAACTGTAAACTGTAAACTGTAAAAAAGCCAGCCCCAACCGAGCGCAAGCACCCAAAACTCAACTGTTAAAAAGCCAGCACACGTACAAAATCACAACCTTCTTTCTCACTCTTTTGGTTTATATATATTTTCTTCTTCATTCATAGCCATTCTCATCCCGTTACTATCTCTCTCTCTCTCAGCTAGTTTCTCTTACTATTTCCCGTACGCTTTTTCATACGGATTCATGCCCCCACTTTTCTCCTACCCATCTGAAAACCGAAGCTTCTAGCCCTGTGACGCTCTGATATCAGAATTCTTCTGAGTCTGGGGGCGTACATGAAAGCTTTTTCATCCACCGGGGAGTTTTCGTAAATATACGATTCTCCGGGGGGGGTCTGCTCCGACAATTAGAATTCTTCTGGGGGGTTTTGTGCAAAAATAAAAAACATGCAGACAACGAGCCCGACTCGGGCGGACCAGCTCAAAGCTTCCAACTTGTTCACGTTCCCGGAAAGAATCGGCGACTATTTGGTCTTCTACCTGCGCGTGGGCCTCCTCCTCTGCTTCCTTGCGTCGATATCACTCGCCATCTTCTCCGCCTTCTCTCCCAACTCCCATTGGCTCTCCATCCCCTCCCGCACCCAAGCCCAACCCGAGTTCAGAACTTCCGGACATGAACGAACTAATATCTCCCACATTCTCTTCGGCATCGGCGCCTCCATCGCCACGTGGAGAGAGCGGAGCCGCTCCACCAATCTATGGTGGGACCCGAAGTCGACACGCGGCTTCGTCTGGCTCGACGCGAAACCCAATAACCAAACCAGCAACGTCTCGGGTTCAATTCCGTACCGGGTCTCGGAGGACTGGACCCGGTTCAAATACTCGAGTTCGCAATCCGCGGTTCGTATCGCCCGGATTGTGTACGAGAGCTTCAAGCTCCGGGTCCCCAACGTGAGGTGGTTCGTGATGGGAGATGACGATACGGTGTTTTTCACTCACAACTTGGTTTCGGTGTTAGCGAGGTACGATCACAATCAGATGTACTACATTGGAGGGAACTCGGAAAGCGTTGAGCAGGACGTGAGGCACGCGTACGAGATGGCGTTTGGTGGCGGTGGGTTCGCCATCAGCTACCCGCTCGCAGCGCGCTTGGTGGAGCGGATGGACGGCTGTCTGGAGAGGTACTACAATTTCTACGGCTCTGATCAGAGGGTGTGGGGCTGCGTGAGCGAGATGGGTGTGCCGCTCACTAGACTGCGTGGGTTCCACCAGGTACGTTGCTTTTGTCGTGATTGATTGTGTATGTTTTTTCGGTTACACGTGGCGGGATCTGGTGTATCACTTTTTAGAAAAAGACTCTGGAGGAGAGTCGGTCAACAGTTTTTGTTGGCTGATGTCGAAATTTAACGGCGGGTGTGAGTGGTGTTTGGATTTCTGCCACGTAATTTGAATTGGGTTGAACGGCCCATGTTAAATCCGACACCTCACCTCGTCAATCAACATAAAAAAGATATAGGAACCCATCATTTCTTGAAACAGATTCAGTTGATAACCCATCATTTGACAAAAAAACAAATCATGAAAGATATTTGAACTTAAGGCAACATAACATAACAATGATATTAGATTAATAAGCGATACTGTGTTGAAGGAGGTTTCGGGTTCAAATTTTATCGATTACAATTGTTGCGTAAAAAATATAAATTGTAATGCGACAACAGGATCAAGATGGGGAACACATACTAAGGTTGAGATCGGCATATATATTCCGTCATTGTTCCAAATGGTATATTTTAAGCTCGTAAACAATATTCTTCTCATGGCACCTGGCAAAGCATGATATGCAGTACGATGTTACTGTTGGTAGGTTTTATGGTTGTTGTGTGTATTTAATATAATATGAGGATGTTAAAGGCTGCATGCATGTGTTCACTTGTCCTGTTTAGCAAAAAAGTTGGACACGTGTCAAAGATTAGTGTAAGGTGGCCTAGAACAACATAATGATCATGGAATCGCTCGTCTTCTTGTCTTTAAGCACTTTCCTTTGAAATTTTGGAATTTGGAGGTCTTGTAATTCAAAGAAGTAGGTAGCAACAAATTTGTGCAAATGATTTCTTCCAACTGCTAGTCTAAAACATTCCAACCCACATTGCAAGTTTGAGCCTTCTGTGGACAATGACCGAATCGTACTACTTTTAAAGTTTCTCCACCCCTTTTTTAACAGCAGTAATTAGTTATCCACATGGTTGGTGGGTGAGTTTTTGGACCACATGTTTAGGTTTAATAGTGGAAATGGGATTAAACTTAAGTAGGATGATATAGCATGATTGCTGGCTTAGAGAGAATGCTTGTTATACTTCTTTCATTGTGAAAATGAATGTGACCCGTTTGGTATGTTGTGGTATTTTTTCAGTTTGATATCAGAGGGGATGCCTATGGGATTTTAGCTGCGCACCCATTGGCACCACTTGTGTCACTCCACCACCTGGATGTCTTGAAACCCCTCTTCCCAGACCAGGACCATTTAGGCTCAGTCAAAACTCTTCTCCGTGCTTATCGGGTCGACCCGGGCCGGATTCTACAACAAAGTTTCTGCTACAACCGCTGGCGTAAATGGTCAATGTCAATCTCCATTTCTTGGGGCTACACCATTCAGCTTTACCCGTCAATGGTGGCAGCCCTGGATCTTCAGACCCCGTTGCAGACCTTTAAGACATGGCGGAGTTGGAGTGATGGACCCTTCACATTCAATACCAGACCCATGAGTTCTGACCCGTGTCAGCAGCCGCTCATTTTTTTCTTGGACCATGTTAAGGTTAGTAAGAGTGGGCTCACTGTGACTACTTATAAGAGGTTCGTGGCCAATGAAGCAAAGCAATGTGATAAAGCTGAGTATATCCATGCAAGGGCAATGCAGAAGATTATAGTCTCCTCAAACAAGATGGACCCTCAATATTGGACAAAGGTAACGCCACTTTCATAAATCATATATTGCTCCTTTTTCATAAATAATATGGTTTGACCTTAATTTGTGATTAGCGGTCTAATCTAAATTCTAATGGTTCTGATTTGATGGTGTTGAGCAGGAGGAGGCTCCGCGAAGAGAGTGCTCCGAGATTAAGAATCCTGGCAGCTTCTGGCATGTCAGTATGGAGATTAGGATTAGGGCATGCAGACCCTCTGAATCTATTTTTATGTAGAGGGTTTAGGATGGCATGCAGTGCTGTGAGATTACAAAATATCATAGAGGTTTTTCTCTTTTTGGCCTTAGCATATATACTACGTACGTACTTATAGATCAGTCCATGAGCTATATTAATATTGCCGTCCTGTAACTATTCAAGTCTAATAATACCAAGGCTTAGATTAGTCCACACTTTAACTCTCCTTTGTTTTTCCATTCCTCTCTCTCAATCTCACTATTTGATGTGTCAATTAAAACATACGGCCGATAAATTCTCAACTAAGACAATCAAGTCGTCCTCACGTGTTTTCAATCTCGATAAATTCTTATGTCGAGAAATTCTCACATAAGACAATCGGGTCGTCACGTGTTCTTAGTCCACTCATATAATAACACAAGCGTACGCACCTGCACATTGACGAATTGTGGCTATAAAAAGCACCCGCACTATCAATGAAGAGAGCATACGACATGCTCAATTTTCCACCCAAGCGAATAATGTTGTTGCATTTGTCAACTCAAGGGTAACTTTTAAAAAAGTTTGTGCGTATAAGTGGAAAAGATCAGCTGCAGATGCTTGAAAGCATCTTTAGTGATTTTAAAAGCATAAGCAACTGAGGCGGCTAAATTTACTTTTAAAATAGAGTGGAACATAAAGATGCAACTATTGTAGTGTGCCAATTCGTTCTTTTATTTATTTAAATTTTTTCACTTAAAGGAATTATGTGTGAAGATGGTTATCAATGAAAGGAAAATTACCAATAGACTGTTCTTAAAAAAAAAAAAAAGTTGGCAATAGGCTAAAAAGGTAATAACAAGACGGAAATACTTTTCATTTTAGAGAGAACTTTATTGAGATGTTCTACACAAGAATGTTCTGGAATAATAAAAAAGAATTCAATTAATTAATTTGTCTCATCTTAGAGTGTATTGTTAAATGAGCAATGAGCCTATGAGTTTTCGAATGTGAGCATGGTATGATTGTCAATAGTAAGCATGGGTAGTAACATAACAACTCACTCGGGCTATAGCCTAAATTAAATTTTAGACTGATAACATAAAAACTCACTCGGGCTATAGCCCAAGTTAGTCCCTTCTAGGGACTGTCCTTGATAAGGAATCGCTGGTCATCATAAACGAGAAAATGCGGAAAGGAAAGGAAAAAAAAATGGAGCTACTATGATGAGAGAAGTTACATTTTGTGATGAAAGCAGGTTGATTAAGTGCTAATGGGATTTCATATTTGAATCAGTTGGATATCATCACACTAAAATGGTTCAACGTGCTTATGCCATTCGCTAATCTTATCAGTGGAACCAATTGAAAGCTAAAAGCAGTTTACTGTGGTGATGCAAAGCACACAAAATCATAAACCCAATACATTAAAATAAAAAAAGAGGGAACAGAAAAGAGAGGTGGCCGCAGGCTATGGTGACCCGACCTCACTCAGCCAAAATTGCAATAAATGGAAGACGCAATATCTGGTGAAAGGTGATGCCGATACTGGCTTAATTGTCAATGGAGAAATAATGAGCAGATAAGTGTTTGCTTGACTGATCCTTGTAACAGGGATAACAGCTATTTTCGACCAATAACATAATGATACATGGAAAAATTATCCCACATGTCATTCTGTTATTAACTGGGAATTTACCATCCCCGTTGCAGGAGAGTTTATCTCGCCTAAGCTTCAGACTATGGTGATCACACACAAACCGAAATTTCAATTAAATATACATACTTTTTTTTCTTTTCTATTTTTTAAGAATATAAATATAAATCATGGCTGGTTGGCTGGCTGGCATAGTTACAACAAATTAGGTAACAAAGCTCTATTTGAGAAAATTGCAGCTTCTGCAGATCAAGTAATTACCTCTGTTACAATTTGATCAACCTATATTTTGGTCAATGATGTATTAATTGCAAAGCAAGGTTTCACGCGTTGGATTTCCAGTTGTTGGGTTTACCCTGTTAACAGAAACAGTGGATTCATTAGAAAGGAAGCATTTTTGTGAAGATGAATATGCATAATAAATAAGTTATCTTACCCATCAGCAATTTTGCAAAGATATTCCCGTTGATCTTCTCTCAGAGGCACATCTGTGAAGTCTGACCACACAGAGAGCAAATCATTCAAAATTGATTATGTGCTTGATTTTAAGAAAAAAAGAAAAAAAAAACATTAAAGCTACGCTTGGTTTGCCCTAAGGAAATGCAAACATTCCATTATATTTTCCACAGAATATCAAGGCTCAAAGGCACTCCTCAGTACGGAAACTAGCAAAAACTGAAGGCATTCTGGAGAGATTACTAGACTCCACACCGAGGTGCAAAAATTAATTGCTTTGTTTTCTAAATTTACATTTTCTTTTAGTAGTACTAAACACAGCTCGCATGGATTCAAGCACACCTTGAGATGAAGTTCCTAATGATAAGGGCTAAGTCAAGGCTATCAAAAATATCATGATTGAGCAAATGTATTACCTGCACCCGTAATGTTTGATCCTTTGAAAGATGTGTTGCCTGTGGCAAGTGCACCTTCCAATAGAGCGTTGCTCAGATTTGCCTGCAGAAATGGTACATGCATGTGTAAGAACATTAGAAAACGTTATGGAAACTTGTCATTCTTTATGTTCTTCACTTGGAAACAATTGAACCTTGGGCCTTTTAGAATCCTAAATGGATGGTTACCACCAAAACCTGAGCCATTGACCAAGGGACAGGGATTCGGGAATTAACTCAATAGAGTCAGCGTGAAAACTAACAGATTTTAGAAGGGGAATCTGGAAATTTTATAAGGTTCTACTAAACTGGTAGAGGAAAGCCTTTTCCACTGCTGAATCTACAGGTTATCCCTGTCAGATAAACTCATCCATTTTGTTCAAGTTATGATGATGGTCATATTAACTTGACTGAAAGATCAACCAAATTCATTCTCAATGCCTCTCAAAACGACAATACTGATTATTATGATAGTGAGGCAGTGCCAAAAAATTAACACAGTATGGTAAAACCTGCTAGCTACACACAGAACTATCTCCTCATTCAGCTTATTATTCCACGCTATAATCGGATAACTCCCAGCAATGGGAGCTTCAGACACACTGTCCAAGTAAGTACATATTAGGATATTACCGGGAAGACTATTAAGCCCCATCCCTATCTACACTTTTCACCATTTACCAACCCAGGTTGCATTAACAGATTGCCTGATAGCAAAGAACATCTAAATTCTCAGTGAAAATAGAAAACACAAAAAACTGCAGAAGGATTTCTTATAAATTAAATAGAAAATTAAAATCTTCCATCAAAGTTCACCTTTGTCACATTGGCCAAGGAGAAGTCTACACCTCTTAGATCAGCATCAGAAAGATCAGCCCCTGGAGAGTGAATATCAGGGTAAATAATATAATGAATAGGCCATGTTCTTTGGCTGTATATCAGGTATATGCTTAATCTGTAATTCATGCCACATGCGTACTTCAAGAATTGCTTGTTTGTTCCTTGTTGCAATATCCTTCCTAAAGAATTCTGACATGTGCCATTGTTGCTCAGAAATTACAGTATTTATTTGGATACAATCTCAGTTTGCCACCTAACTCACATTATATATTTTAAACCCACATTAATAATTTAAACCTATATAATCTTTTTTCTTAAAAAGAAAATTATTAATAATAAAAGTACCCGTTAGATCAGCATCAAAGAAGCTTGCACCTAATAACTTGGCGCCTCTGAAATTTGCTTGTCTCAATATGGACTGTATAACACAATCAACACAAAAACTCAAAATCTATGAATGCATTAAACAGCAAACATTTAAATGAAAGAAATGTGTGCGTGTGTTTGAGCTAAATTTTATCGATTTGGACCGTTTTGAAGTCTTGCTTGATCAGAGTCTTGCCGCTGAAGTCCTTGCCGCTGAGGTCCTGGCCCCTAGTCACCTCTGAACCGTACGGACCTCCACCCTTTTTCATCAACAACGACACGAAATTTAGTGCAATGATTTATTTTCCTTCACTTTCTCGGGAAGCAGACGGAGCGTAGTTACTAAAACCTTACCTTAAAGGCGACTGCCGGATTGGCTACGAACAGGGAAGCAGAGAGCAGAGCGATCAGGCTCGCTTTACAGACCGAGTCGCCCAGAGACAACACAATGTTTCTAGAAGCTTCGAGGTGATTCATTACAGCCTGTGAAAGAAATTTCAAAGTGATTAAATACTGAGATGGAATTGGCTAAGGTAAGCGGGTGTGCGCAATGCGCCAAATGTGGAATTGAACGAGAGAGAAGGAGCCAAAGGGGATGAGGTGCGCAGAATAGCCGGAGAGAGAAAGGTGTGGGCGGGAAGGGTGAGGATTGGGGGAAGAGAGAGGGGGTTTTGGTGGGAGTTTGGAACAGAGGGAGACGTTGAGAAGCGCCATTTGCGAAAATTTTCTAATCGGATTTTTCTTTCGCTTTGTGTCGCGGATAATGAGCGAGATCTGAATGGATATATGGGCTGGTCTTGTATCCACCTGCTCACACCTATGAGTGAGAGCCCAATAACCAAAAAAACAGATTATTATAAATAAACTCAATCCTAGGCATGTATTTATAAAAAAACTCACACACTATTTAAATATAAAAACACACCCAAAATCAATCCAAAAATCAACAATTGTATATTTTTTAGGTGTGTTTATAAATGAGTTTTGAATGTGTATAATGATGAGTTTTGAGTGTGTTTATAAAGTATTTTGGGTGTTGGTTTTTTTATAATTTCAGCCCCATTTTTTGTGTTTTAGTGAAATCCTAAAAAAAAAAGCGATTTCTAATTTTCAATTTTAAGCAACTATAAATAACTTAATTCGTACAATTATTAACAATATTCTTCACTTGACAAATCTTATTTTGAAAGTATAATTTCGCCATATCCCTTTGTTTTGTTGTGTCGACTTTCAAATTTGGATCATATATGATATAGACGATAAAAAAAAAATTCAATTTTAGATCGTATAATACATGTAAGAGTTATTCTCCTATATATAAAGGAGATTATAAATAGGGGTGGATGTAGCCTGATTTGAATGAGTTTCACCACTAATCACAATTAAGGTAATTAACCAAACCACAATTGAGCGATCTGATTCTTAGTTCTTCGTGCGCTTAAGCTTAATACACAATTATACTTTTTTTTTAAATATTTTTATTTTTTATAACTTTAGAGCTAGTTTGACAGTGTTTCTGGAACAGCAGCATTAAAATCTAAGAAGCACTCCCTTACAATACACAATTATACACATTTCCCAAGTCTAATCGTCATGTAAAATAAAACACAACAATTCTAACATAGACAATTTTAACAATTTAAAGCACCTGTAAATCTAAGATTGAATATACCATTAGAACAACATTACATTTAACATCAAAGCCAGAAAAAAAAAACATATAATTATATTAAAAGTTGATATATCCACCCATATATAGAATCATTGAAATAAAAAAGATTAGAACTCTTGCTCAAAAAAAAAAAAAAAAAAAAAAAGAAGAAGAAGAAGAAGGAGGAACGTTTTGCTATTATTGAGAGATTATTATTATTTGAAAAAAATAAAAATGAAACACGGTGGACTATTCTTGTTTACCAGTTGATACTTTCTTCTTCATTTCTTTCTTCCTCCTCTAGATCCTTGGCCGGACAGTAGGGATTCGACCTCGCTCCTCCATTTTCGAACCAAGGTACACCTCTCCCTCTCTCTCACTCTCTTACTCATTAATCTCTTAACTTTACTCACATAATTGCCTTCGCATTTCGAATTTTTGTTGTCTTATTTATTTTCTGACTTCGATGGATCGCATTTTCCACCCGATCTGGTAGCAGAGCAGTAGACCGGTCGAACGTGAAGCTTGCAATTGGAACTGGCACAGCGTGAGAGAGGGAGGAACCGGATTTGAGAAGCATCTGTCTTGGGATCGCTGGCGAGGTTGAAAGGAGGGCTCTCGGGTAAGTATACAAACGAACATTGGAATTTGAATTCTTAGTCTCGACCAAATCTGATATTTGGGACACGTCCAGATTGTGGATTTGACGGTGGAAATTGCCAATGTCAAAATCCATTTCATATCTGTGGAACCCAACAGAGTCAATTTTCGTTTCCTGTTTTTTGGGGCGAGCTGATTAGTGTTTCTTTTAGCTTTAAGTTACCTGTTTAGAGTCAAATCTTTAAGTTTGGATGAAGATGCTAGAATGGAAATTAGTACTTTAAGGTTGCGGGAAACTTGAGTGTGTTTTTGTATGGTTCCATGAAATCTGATTTTTCGTTTCTGTTAGGTTTTTTATGGGTTAAACTGTTAGTTGGACATTTAGTATGAAGCATACCAACGTGACACAGTTTTCTCAGGGAAAGGTAATATAGATTTTCTTGTCATTTCTAGTGTGTTTGGATGGTGTGTGTGCATGTAAAGACACCTACACTAAAGAGGAGATTGGGAAGTTATGGCTGTGTTATTTGGTTAGAGTTGCGATGAGGGTGGGTGCCGGGCAGTTATGGTTGCTGAAAGTGAGTGGTAATGGTTATTGTAATTTTATTGTCTGCTTACGATATGATTAGAAAAGTTGTCATTGAGGCTTCTCCATTACTTGTTGCACTTCATTCACCTTATCTGGTATGTTGATTTTCTAGGTATCCATTTCCTATGCTTGTTTGCCTTCTCTACATAGAAGTTGGTGAGTACCACTAGAACTTGGGTTCTGTTCGAAGAATATTGTTAGAGAAATGGGCCGTCTAAAGCTGCAAAGTGGAATCAAGGCAATTGAGGAAGAACCCGAGGACTGTGATGCAACCTATTCCAATAAAGCTACATTAGCATGCATCATCAATTCAGAAATAGGTTCTGTATTAGCGGTTATGAGGAGGAATGTTAGATGGGGAGGACGTTATATGTCAGGTGATGATCAGCTGGAGCATTCTCTAATCCAGTCTTTAAAGGCATTACGCAAGCAAATCTTTTCATGGCAACATCAATGGCATACCATCAATCCTGCTGTATATCTCCAGCCATTTTTGGATGTGATTAGGTCGGATGAAACTGGTGCACCAATCACTGGTGTCGCTTTGTCATCTGTTTATAATATCTTAACACTTGATGTGATGGATCAGAACTCCGTAAATGTTGAAGAGGCAATGCACTTGTTAGTGGATGCAACCACTAGTTGCCGTTTTGAGGTGACCGATCCTGCATCAGAAGAAGTGGTACTGATGAAGATACTTCAGGTGCTTCTGGCTTGCATGAAGAGTAAAGCATCTGTTATGTTGAGTAATCAGCATGTTTGCACTATAGTGAATACATGTTTCCGTATAGTTCATCAAGCAGGAACAAAAGGCGAGTTGTTGCAGCGGATAGCTCGTCACACAATGCATGAACTCGTCAGATGTATTTTCTCACATCTTCCAGATGTTAATGACACTGAACGTGCTTTGCTAAATGGAAGCAATACTGTCACGCAAGAGGTAATACTACTTTCAAAGTTTACATGTATTATAGGGGCTTAGAGGTGATCTGTTGTTTATGGAGTGAAATAGTTACTTGGTCGCAAATGTCCAATTTTAAGACTTTCTTTGTGAATATGTGGTTGTTTTTCATGTGCAGATTGCAGGGCTAAATAATGAGTATTCTTTTGGGAATAGACAATTGGAGAATGGCAATGTGAGTTCTGGGTATGATGGTCAACCATTATCCACAAATCCGGCCTCCAAATTCTTCCTCAGGCCTGGTAGCATCTGTGATTGATGAAAATAAAATCGGTGATTCTACTGGGAAGGATGCTGTTCAATACGACTTGCATCTCATGACTGAGCCATATGGAGTCCCCTGCATGGTGGAAATATTTCACTTTCTATGTTCTTTGTTAAATATTTCTGAGCATATGGGAATGGGTCCCAGATCTAATACCATAGAATTTGAAGAAGATGTGCCTTTTTTTGCCTTGGTTTTGATTAATTCAGCTATAGAGTTGGGTGGATCTTACATTCAGAATCACCCCAAGTTATTGAGTTTGGTTCAGGATGAATTGTTTCGGAATCTGATGCAATTTGGCCTATCAACAAGTCCAATTATTCTTTCAATGGTATGCAGCATTGTTCTTAATTTGTATCATCATCTGCGCACTGAACTTAAATTACAGCTTGAGGCTTTCTTTTCTTGTGTGATATTGAGGCTTGCACAAAGTAGATATGGAGCTTCTTATCAGCAGCAGGAGGTTGCCATGGAGGCTCTTGTTGACTTCTGCAGGCAGAAAACTTTCATGGTGGAGATGTACGCTAACTTAGATTGTGACATAACTTGCAGTAATGTCTTTGAAGAACTTGCTAATCTGCTGTTCAAAAGTGCATTCCCTGTCAATTGCCCTTTGTCTTCGATTCACATTCTTGCTTTGGATGGTCTTATTGCTGTTATTCAGGGAATGGCAGAGAGGGTAGGGAATGGATCAGTTAGTTCTGCGCATAATCCAGTGCATCTTGAAGAGTATACTCCATTCTGGATGGTGAAGTGCGAAAACTACAGTGATCCTAGTGATTGGGTTCCATTTGTTCGCGGAGGAAGTACATAAAGAGAAGGCTAATGATTGGAGCCGATCATTTTAACCGTGACCCAAAGAAAGGACTGGAGTTCCTCCAAGGAACACATCTCCTGCCTGACAAACTTGATCCGCAAAGTGTGGCCTGCTTTTTCAGGTACACTGCTGGGCTGGACAAGAATCTTGTTGGGGATTTCCTGGGAAATCATGATGAGTTTTGTGTTCAGGTTCTTCATAAATTTGCTGGTACCTTTGATTTCCAAGATATGAACTTGGATACTGCACTGCGACTGTTTTTGGAGACGTTTCGGTTGCCTGGAGAATCTCAAAAGATACAAAGGGTTCTTGAAGCATTCTCAGAGAGATACTATGAGCAATCACCACTAATTCTAGCTAACAAGGATGCTGCTCTTCTGTTGTCTTATTCTCTCATAATGCTGAATACAGATCAGCACAATGTTCAGGTAAAGAAGAAAATGACTGAGGAGGATTTCATTCGGAATAATAGACACATCAATGGAGGCAGTGATCTTCCTCGAGAATTCCTGTCAGAGCTTTACCACTCAATATGCAAGAATGAGATCCGCACAACTCCAGAGCAAGGTGCTGGTTATCCTGAAATGACGCCAAGCCGGTGGATTGATTTAATGCACAAATCCAAGAAGAATGCTCCATTCATTGTGTCCAATTCCAGAGCCTACCTGGACCACGATATGTTTGCTATAATGTCAGGCCCTACAATTGCTGCTATCTCTGTGGTATTTGATCATGCAGAGCATGAAGAGGTTTACCAAACATGCATTGATGGATTTTTAGCTGTTGCAAAGATTTCAGCATGCCATCATCTTGAAGATGTCCTGGATGATTTGGTTGTGTCTCTTTGTAAGTTCACAACCCTTTTAAACCCACCATCTGTTGAGGAACCTGTGCTAGCCTTTGGTGATGATGCAAAAGCTAGAATGGCAACTGTGACAGTTTTCACAATTGCCAATAGGTATGGTGATTACATTCGCACAGGTTGGAGAAATATTTTGGACTGCATCTTAAGATTACACAAGCTTGGTCTTCTTCCGGCTCGTGTGGCCAGTGATGCAGCTGATGAGTCAGAGTTCTCTGCTGACACAGGTCCCGGAAAGCCTATATCAAATTCTCTATCCTCTGTCCATATACCTTCCATAGGTACTCCTAGGAGATCCTCTGGATTGATGGGTCGGTTTAGTCAGCTCTTATCTCTTGAAACAGAGGAGCCAAGATCACAGCCTACTGAACAACAACTTGCTGCTCATCAGCGCACCCTTCAGACAATTCAAAAGTGCCACATTGACAGCATATTTACCGAGAGCAAGTTTTTGCAAGCTGAATCCCTGTTACAGCTTGCACGCGCACTGATTTGGGCTGCTGGCCGACCCCAAAAAGGGAACAGCTCTCCTGAGGATGAAGATACTGCAGTTTTCTGTTTGGAGTTGCTGATTGCTATTACCCTAAATAATAGGGATAGGATTGTGCTTCTATGGCAGGGGGTGTATGAGCACATATCCAGCATTGTTCAGTCAACTGTGATGCCTTGTGCTTTGGTAGAGAAGGCTGTTTTTGGACTTCTTCGCATTTGCCAGCGGCTACTTCCCTATAAGGAGAACCTTGCTGATGAACTTTTGAGGTCACTGCAGCTTGTGTTGAAGCTTGATGCTCGGGTTGCTGACGCTTACTGCGAGCAAATTACACAGGAAGTCAGTCGCCTTGTGAAAACGAATGCCTCTCACATCAGATCCCAGCTGGGGTGGCGCACAATTACATCCTTGCTCTCCATCACAGCCCGGCACCCGGAGGCTTCTGAGTCGGGGTTTGATGCCCTGTTCTTCATTATGTCTGAGGGAACCCACTTGTTGCCAGCCAATTATGCTCTCTGTGTTGATGCTTCACGGCAGTTTGCTGAATCTCGTGTTGGGCAGGCAGAGCGATCTGTATGCGCACTTGATCTTATGGCGGGTTCTGTTGATTGTTTAGCAAGGTGGGCCCGTGAGGCTAAGCAAGCCGTGAATGAGGAGGAAGTGGTGAAAATGTCTCAGGATATTGGGGAAATGTGGTTCCGGCTTGTTCAGGCACTGAGAAAAGTTTGTTTGGACCAGAGAGAAGATGTTAGGAACCATGCTTTGTCATTGTTGCAGAAGTGCTTGACAGGAGTGGATGGGATCCCTCTTCCACATAATCTGTGGTTACAGTGCTTTGATGTGGTGATCTTCACAATGCTTGATGACTTGCTTGAAATTGCTCAGGGACACTCCCAAAAGGACTACCGCAACATGGAAGGCACACTTATCCTTGCCATGAAACTGTTGTCGAAAGTGTTTTTACAGCTACTACCTGACCTATCACAGCTAACAACCTTCTGCAAACTATGGCTGGGTGTTCTCAGCCGAATGGAAAAATACATGAAGGTGAAAGTTAGAGGGAAAAAAAGTGAGAAGCTTCAGGACCAAGTGCCTGAGCTTCTGAAGAACACCTTGCTTGTGATGAATTTAAAGGGAGTGCTTGTACAAAGGAGCGCTCTAGGTGGAGATAGCTTGTGGGAGCTGACATGGCTACATGTCAATAACATTGCTCCAACCTTGCAATCCGAGGTTTTCCCTGACCAAATTTCAGAGCAGTCTGAGACTAAGCAGGGTGAAAATGGGGGAAGTCTAGTTTCTGATGAAACGGGTACCCTACTTCCAACTGAAACGGTGTCTGCAACTGGAGGTTAGCATGTTGTATAGTTGTTTGCAACTAGAACTGGTCTTGTTCGTGTATGATCATGACCACCAAGTAGTTATTTTACGAGGCATTCTGTTATGAAATTCAATCTTTTAGAAAATGGCAGAAGACATTTTAATTTTGTTTATAGAGCTGCTAGATGTGGATTATGGCTGGTCGTGCCTTTGTACTCATCTTCGTCTTCGTCCAAATGGTGTCCTCAACTTCGCCTCCAGATAACTTTGCTGCAGTATATTCCCATATGATAAATATAGTTTTTCTCTAAAGATAGCATATTTGTCTTGCCTTTGTAGTCAGCTGCTAGTGAAAGCCTTCTATATTTTTGTACTGCCTTGTTCATCAATGTACAGAGAGCTCAAGATTGCAACTTCTAAGCGATATTTTTACTCGGCATGGAACCTCTAATTTTGCCATGTTTGACATAGATTATTTCAGTTTCGTGCATTTTGATAGGAAAAATTTGACCTTATCCAATCATTTTCTGTTACTTTTCAGAGCATTTCTCATCTCCAAGTTTGTAAACTTACTAGTAAACTTTCGACCCAAAAAAAAACGTTTCTGATAAACTTCCATTACCATCTCTCGCCATGAATTTGAAGGATAGGCTTTTCTAGTTTATTAATTAATGATTTTCATTCAAAAGGACTAATAAGAAAAATGTAACGAATATAAAATACAGACTTTGATTTTGTAATCATCGATTGCGGATTTGAAGACTTTATTTTACATATCTATTGTATAATGTGTATTGAATTCACCTATAATTATAACTATGACATGGGTATATATATTAGTATTTAAATATTAAATATTAAATTATCCACTCGAGTAGTTAAGAGTATTATCCATGTACTTTGCAAATTTAAGAAATATCTACACGAAAAATAGTTTTTCGTGGGTGTACAATTTTATTTGCTTATTTTGACGGGCAATTTCTTTCACCATTTTCTTAAATTAAAGAAAAAAAGAGAGGAGATTTTCAAGGGCTTGAAGGAAAAAAATGAAAAATCACACGGTCCACATTTGAAGAGACACTAATACTATACTGCGAGCGAGGGATCTCACTCTGATGCCCCCCAAAAAAGAGCGCAACGCATTGTTTTACAGTTGAATGACCGATCTGGTACCAAAGTGGTGGACGGGTCGAACCCGAAGCTGACAATTAGGGCCGGCAGAGACTGCGGATCGGATTTCAGGGGCTTCCGGCATGAGATCGCCGTCAATGTCCCAAGGAGGAGGACTGTTGGGTAGGTGCCCAAAAGAATTTTCGAATTTGAATTCCCTTATCTCACCCAAATCTGAGGATTCAACATTGGAATTGCCAATGTCAAAATCAATACCAATTCCCTTTCTTCTGGGAGCTGATTAGCATATGTTTTCCTTTTTAAATTTTTTCTATTTATATAAGTTTTGGAATTTAGATGATTTTGTTTGATTCCCTAGAATGTTATTTTTTTGTTAGTGGAAATTATTTATGAAGCATACTTTTCTTGTCAATTCTAGTGTGTGTAGATGGTCTCGTGTTCATGTAAAGACATTTACATATTATGGGAAGTTATGGGTGTGGAATTGGTTAGAGGGGTAATCAGGATAGGTTCTGGGCAGTCATGGTGGTGGTAATGGTTATGATAGTTTAATTGTCTGCTTATGATATGATTGGGGAAGATTTGATTGAAGGCTTGGCTTCTCTATTACTTGTTGCACTTCATTCAGCTTATTTCATATGTTGCATTTCTACTAGGTATGTTTGAGTACTTCCGTGGATCATGAGGGTATGCGACTTTGCCTTCTCTACGTAGACGTTGGTAAATACTGATAGAACTTGGGTTCTGTTCAAAGATGGGGCGTCTGAAGCTGCAAAATGGAATCAAGGCAATTGACGAAGAACCCGGGAACTGTGATGCAACATATTCTAAAAAAGATACTTTAGCATGCATCATTAATTCAGAAATAGGCGCTGTATTAGCGGTTATGAGGAGGAATGTAAGATGGGGAGGACATTATATATCAGGTGATGATCAGCTGGAACACCCTCTAATCCAATCTTTAAAGGTGTTACGGAAGCAAATATTTTCGTGGCAGCATCAGTTGCATACCATCAATCCTGCTGCATATCTTCAGCCATTTTTGGATGTGATTAGATCAGATGAAACTGGTGCGCCAATCACTGGTGTGGCGTTGTCATCTGTTTACAATATCTTAACGCTTGATGTGATCGATCAAAATTCCGTAAATGTTGAAGATTCCATGCATTTGTTAGTTGATGCGATCACTGGATGCCGATTTGAGGTGACTGATCCTGCATCAGAAGAAGTGGTACTGATGAAGATACTACAGGTTCTTCTGGCTTGCATGAAGAGTAAAGCGTCTGTTATATTGAGTAATCAGCATGTTTGCACTATAGTGAATACATGTTTCCGTATAGTCCATCAAGCAGGAACAAAAGGTGAGTTGTTGCAACGGATAGCTCGCCACACTATGCATGAACTGGTTAGATGTATTTTCTCACACCTTCCAGAAGTTCAGAACACTGAACGTGCATTGTCAAATGGAAACAATACCATCAGTCGAGAGGTACTGTATCAACTCTGACATGTATTATTGGGTCTTAGCATACATGATTTCTGCTGATTGTGGAGTGTGAAACAAAAAATTGAACTTGATACCAGTCTTAAAAGCTCTATATATGTGTATAATTTTCTTTTCAAATGTATGGTGTTTTTCTTTTGCAGATTGCAGGGATAAATAATGAGTACTCTTCTGGGAGTAGACAATTGGAGAATGGCAACATGAGTTCTGAGTTTGACAGTCAGCTTTTATCCACAAATCCTGCTTTGAATGCTTCATCAGGTCTTGTAGAATCTGGGATGGATGAAAAGACAACTGGGGCTTCTAGTGGGAAGGAGGCTGTTCAATATGACTCACGTCTCATGGCTGAGCCGTTTGGGGTCCCCTGTATGGTGGAAATATTTAACTTTCTGTGCTCTTTGTTAAATGTGGTCGAGCATATCGGTATGGGTCCCAGATCCAATACCATATCGTTTGATGAAGATGTGCCTCTTTTTGCCTTGGGATTGGTTAATTCTGCAATAGAGTTGGGTGGGTCCTCAATTCAGAACCACCCCAAGTTATTAAGTTTGGTTCAGGATGAATTGTTTCAAAATCTGATGCAGTTTGGCCTATCAACGAGTCCACTTATTCTTTCAATGGTATGCAGCATTGTTCTCAATTTGTATCACCATCTGCGCACTGAACTAAAGCTACAGCTTGAGGCATTCTTTTCTTGCGTGATATTGAGGCTTGCGCAAAGCAGGTATGGGGCTTCTTATCAGCAGCAGGAGGTTGCCATGGAGGCTGTTGTTGACTTCTGCAGGCAGAAAACTTTCATGGTGGAGATGTACGCTAACTTAGATTGTGACATAACCTGCAGTAATGCCTTTGAAGACCTTGCTAATCTGTTGTCAAAGAGTGCATTCCCTGTTAATTTCCCATTGTCTTCAATTCACATTCTTGCTTTGGATGGTCTTATTGCTATTATTCAGGGAATGGCAGAGAGGTCAGGTAATGGATCAGTTAGTTCTGCTGAGACTCTCACGAATCTTGAAGAGTATACCCCATTCTGGTTGATGAAGTGTGATGACTACAGTGATCCTGCTCATTGGGTTCCATTTGTTCGCCGAAGGAAATACGTAAAGAGAAGGCTGATGATTGGAGCCGATCATTTTAACCATGACCCAAAGAAAGGGCTGGAGTTCCTGCAAGGAACTCATCTCTTGCCTGACAAACTTGATCCTGAAAGCGTGGCCTGTTTTTTCAGGTACACTTCTGGGTTGGACAAGAATCTTGTTGGGGATTTCCTGGGAAACCATGATGAGTTTTGTATTCAGGTTCTTCATGAATTTGCTGGTACCTTTGATTTTCAAGATATGAATTTGGATACTGCTCTCCGACTTTTTTTGGAGACGTTTCGGCTGCCTGGAGAATCACAAAAGATACAAAGGGTGCTTGAAGCGTTCTCAGAGAGATATTATGAGCAATCACCACAAATTCTAGCTAACAAGGATGCTGCCCTCCTGCTATCATATTCGATTATAATGCTGAACACAGATCGACACAATGTTCAGGTAAAGAAGAAGATGACGGAGGAGGATTTCATTCGGAATAATCGGCACATCAATGGAGGTGATGATCTACCTCGAGAATTCCTGTCAGAGCTTTACCACTCAATATGCAAGAATGAGATCCGCACAACTCCTGAACAAGGCGCTAGTTTTCCTGAAATGACCCCAAGCCGTTGGATTGATTTAATACACAAATCCAAGAAGAACGCTCCATTCATTGTATCCAATTTCAGACCCCACCTTGACCAGGATATGTTTGCTATAATGTCGGGCCCTACAATTGCTGCCATCTCTGTGGTATTTGATCATGCAGAACATGAAGAGATTTACCAAACATGCATTGATGGATTTTTATCTGTTGCAAAGATTGCAGCATGCTATCATCTTGAAGATGTGCTGGACGACCTGGTTGTGTCTCTTTGTAAGTTCACAACCCTTTTAAACCCATCTGTTGATGAACCTGTGTTGGCGTTTGGCGATGACCCAAAAGCTAGAATGTCAACTGTGACCGTTTTCACAATTGCCAATACATATGGTGATTACATTCGCACGGGTTGGAGAAACGTTCTTGACTGTATCTTAAGATTACACAAGCTTGGTCTTCTTTCAGCTTGTGTAGCCAGTGAAGCAGCTGGTGATTCGGAGGCTTCCGCTGACACAGGTCATGGCAACCCCATAACCAATTCTCTATCTTCTGTTCATATGCCCTCTGTGAGTACTCCTAGGAGATCCTCTGGATTGATGGGCCGGTTTAGTCAGCTCCTATCTCTTGACACAGAGGAGCCGAGATCGCAGCCTACTGAAGAAGAACTTGCTGCTCATCAACGCACCCTTCAGACAGTTCAAAAGTGCCACATTGATGGCATTTTTTCTGATAGCAAGTTTCTGCAGGCTGAATCCCTCTTGCAACTTGCACAAGCATTGATCTGGGCTGGAGGACGACCCCACAAAGGGAGCAGCTCACCCGAGGAGGAAGATACTGGAGTTTTTTGTTTGGAGTTGCTGATTGCTATTACCTTAAATAATAGGGATAGGATTATGCTTCTTTGGCAGATTGTCTATGAGCACATATCAAACATTGTTCAGTCAACTGTGATGCCTTGTGCGCTGGTAGAGAAGGCTGTTTTTGGTCTTCTTCGGATTTGCCAGCGGCTGCTTCCCTATAAAGAGAACCTTGCGGATGAACTTTTGAGGTCACTGCAACTCGTCTTGAAGCTTGATGCACGGGTTGCTGATGCATACTGTGAGCAAATTACACAGGAAGTCGGCCGCCTTGTGAAAGCAAATGCCTCTCTCATAAGATCACAATTGGGGTGGCGCATAATTACATCATTGCTCTCAATCACTGCTCGGCACCCGGAAGCTTCTGAGGCTGGATTTGATGCGCTGTTCTTCATTATGTCTGATGGAACTCACTTGTTGCCAGCCAATTATGTTCTATGTGTTGATGCATCAAGACAGTTTGCTGAGTCTCGTGTTGGGGAGGTAGACCGATCTGTGTGTGCACTTGATCTAATGGCGGGATCTGTTGATTGTTTAGCAAGGTGGGTATGTGAGGCTAAGCAATCTATGAATGATGAGGAAGCTGTGAAAATGTCTCAAGATATTGGGGAAATGTGGTTGCGGCTTGTTCAGGGATTGAGAAAAGTTTGTTTAGACCAGAGAGAAGAGGTTAGGAACCATGCTCTGCCCTTGTTACGGAAGTGCTTGACTGGAGTGGATGGGATCCCTCTTCCACCTGGTCTTTGGTTGCAGTGCTTTGATATGGTGATCTTCACAATGCTTGATGACTTGCTTGAAATTGCACAGAGACACTCCCCAAAGGACTACCGGAACATGGAAGGCACACTTATCCTTGCCTTGAAGCTCTTGTCCAAAGTTTTTCTGCAGCTACTACCTGACCTATCACAGTTAACAACTTTCTGCAAATTATGGCTGGGCGTTCTCAGTCGAATGGAAAAATATATGAAGGTGAAAGTTGGGGGGAAGAAAAGTGATAAGCTTCAGGACCAAGTACCTGAGCTACTTAAGAACACCTTGCTTGTAATGATTTTAAGGGGAGTTCTTGTGGAGAGAAGTGATTTAGGAGATGATAGCTTGTGGGAGCTGACATGGCGACATGTAAATAACATTGCTCCATCCTTGCAATCTGAGATTTTCCGTGACCCAATTTTAGAGCAGTCAGAGACTAAACAAGGTGAAACAGGAGGAGCTTCTGAAGCAACGGGTACTTTACTTCCAACTGATACGAATTCTGCTGAAGGTTCTGGCAGTTAAGGTTAGGGTGTTGTATAGTCGTTGCAACTAGAGCTGGTATTGGTAATGCATGGAAATAAGCACCCATGATCATGACCATTGAGTAGTACACAGGGAGCCGGTCGTGTTCTGAAGTTGGACGATATAGAAACTAGCGGGCGGCCCTGCTAATTTGATGTTATATAACCGAGGGAACTGCTATACTATACCTAGAGGTTTGGAAGCCCAAGCGGATCGATCTTTATATTACTACTCATCTTCAAGTTGCTTAAAATGGTGTGCTCATCTTTGCCTCCACATAACTTTTTGTTGTAGTGTATTCGCCAGATGAATATTTGGTTTTGTCTAAAGATATCTATCATCATATTTGGCTTCTTAGGCTTTTGGACTTCCCCACCCCAATTTTTGTTATATTGACAATCTGGAAGTGAAGGACTGATTTCTGCCCAGAGTGGTGAAATTTTTATTTTCATTTTTGTATTGATTTATTCAACAATGTACAGAAAAGAACTCGAGATTGCCATTTCTAAATAGTATTTTTCCTCAGCTTGGAGCCCTTGTTTGTGCCTATGGATATGGTATTGAATTGAATTGCTTGAGGAGTTCGAGTTGAGTATCAACTTTATTTTGGTATGGTCTCCTAAGTCCTAACAAACAATTATGCTTTTAAACTCATTTTGCAACGTTGAGCTTCTTCTCACCCTACTTAACTCATTCCCCACTTAATTGAGTTAAACCCGACCAAATTTGACTTAAAAGCTGTTAAAGCCACCAATATTTACTCAACCCGGTGCCAAAACCACCAATTTCCCAATGCTTTTTACGAGGGGCTAAGGTTTTTGTTTTTTTCGTTCAGACAAGGGGCTTAGGTTAGGACCAGATGGGTTGAAAAATGTAAAAGAAAATGACATTTCGTGAAGAAATTGGTATGGTGACATGAGTTAGGGGGCTTTGAGATTGTAATGTCAATACTGCAGGGCCCGCCAAGTCATTTCATCCACAATCTCATCTGAAAATTTCTTATATGTATCACGTATGTGGGAGTAAAGCAGCTCAAAATTTATGAGTTAACTTATGATAAGGGGGTTTTGGTTTTAGTAGATAAAAATCTTATCCTAGGGCTTCCCTTATTCGTCCGTGAATAAGAACACACCCTAAATGAAAGTTCTTGCATTGCATTATTGCATACAATAGGGCTAGCTAGGGGTTTTAATTACAAATCCATTTTCATTTTGTTTATTTATGGTCAATGGGTAATGTTCGACTGAAACTAAAATATGAAGGGATAAATATGCAAAGCAATATGCTTGTTGGGTCAGGTCAGCCCGGTCAGGGTCATTCACTGGTATTCAAGTACAAGTGTAGGTAAGTCGTCGAGCCAGACCTTAAAGATCGTAGAAACCTGTCAACAAGACACACACACAACACAGGACAAGTTTGGTCATAAGCCCACATCAACTTTTCAATACAGCACAGCACAGTCACAGACTCACAGTGGTCACCGGCTGGCCTTGGTAAAGCAAAAAAGAAAAAAGATCCTCTGTATACAAAATACAATGGCAATTTGGTACACTCAAATGAAATGGAACTTTGTTTTTCATTTCTCATTTGTTCTTCTACTTACTGCAGTTACTTAATGGTCCAGGCTCTGCTTGTAATTACATTTTAGACCTTACATGATAAAACAGTCTACGAGATAAACATTAACATTGTACACCCAAAAGTTACAGCAGCAGATAAAGCAAGAGAGACATTGCAATTTGCAATGCCCTCTCTCTCTCTCTCTCTCTCTCTCTCTCTCTCTCTCTGTATGTCATATGTATGGGTGGCTGATTGGGGTTAAAGTCTCTTCTCTTCTGGCTCGGTTTTTTTGGCGGTGATGTTCCAGACCTTGGCATTCAATACCTTGTCGGGACTCGCAGACAGTGACGTGTTCCCACTACTCCATGCGCACGTTACCCCACACCCACACCTCTCCCCTTCTCTCTCTCTCTCTCTCTCTTGAGAGAAAAAAGATAAAGTCCCAACTCTTAAGCTTCCTTGCACACATCCCCTGTACCTTTCCACCACCATTGCAGTCCATCTAGTCAAATCACAACCCCACACGTCACCCAAAAAGGGCACTTCAGTAATTTCAGGAACCCAAGAGGCTGTTTTTTCCTCATGGTTGGTTCGTTGCGGTTGGCCAGTCTACATGGGTATTGAAGAGTGAGTGTGGAGTGTAGAAACTCACTCAACTTGCAGCTCGGAACTTGTACAGGAACCAAACACCGTTTACCAGAGACAAGAGAAAACCAGGCTCTGCAAAACCGCCTTTTTTTCTTTTTCTTTTTCTTTTTCTTACAGAGATTTATTAGATAGATATAGGTACACTGAGTGATGCTGCAGGAGGTGTTATCGTACGCCAGGGAGCGTTGGGACACTTAACGTACGCCCCGCAGCCCCAGAAATGGTAAAAAGGTTCAGACTTTGCAGCAGCAGAAGAGAGAGAGAGTCTTCAATACTCAAAATACGGAGGAGGCAGGCCCCTACTACACAAACACAATCTTGGGTTAGTTTGCTCGTACTAACCAACCAGAGATTCTCCACTATTGAAAGCAACCGAGGTCTAAGGAAGCTGCTTGCTTGAGGCTTACCTTACCACAGAGAAGAAACACAACAACACAAGGCATGCACTTTGGTCTTTGTGGTTGTAGTACCTACCTAATATACACGTATATTATATATATATATGTATATATAGTAGCTAGCAGACATGGACGGTGGTGTTGTCAGCTAAAATAGGTGAATCTTTGTCTACTTTCTGGCTGGGGGGTTTTGAAGAGCGTTGAGGTTAGATCGTTGGTGAATGTTATTTGGTTTAAAGAAGTGGGTTTTGGGTAGTTGGATTTTAATGGTTGGATCTGATTCTTGGATTTGGAAAAGGTGAATGTTGTTAGGGTTTTCATGCAGAAAAACAACAAGGGGAGAGATAGATTTGGCTAGGTGGGTTTGGGTGAGGTTTTGGATTGTATCTGTTGGATTTGAGGATTGTTTTTTTTTTTCATTACTTATCAGGGAAATCTCAATCTAAGACACTACACTGCTCTACAGCAACAGCAACAGCAACCAAACAAAGAACAAGAAGGGGAGAGAGAGAGAGAGGAGGAGAGAGAGGAGGTGTGTAATAAGAGAGGCTAAAGATTTGATCTTTTGCCTTCCTTAATTAGCTAGCTCGGTGCTTGTCGTCATCCAATTCAAACCAACCAAAAACAGAAAGAGTGTAAAGACAGGAGCTTTGTTTGGTTCTCTCTGGGATTTGTTTCCTTTTTTGCTTGGATTTGGATTTGGAGTTTTGGGTTTTCTCCCTTCTAAGACTTAGAAATCCATGGCGAATCGATGGTGGGCTGGAAATGCAGCCATGGGAGGAGGGCATGTGGACTCAATCTCCTCAACTCCTCCATCTCTTTACCTCAGAAGCACAGAAGAACAGCTCGACGACCACAACACCACCAACACTCCCACTAACAGCAGCACCAGCAACCCCACAACAACCCCTCACAAGCAAAACCACGAACACCACGAAGACGGTCGGGACAACAACGATCTCGAAGCTGATAATCAGGACCCCAACACTGGCAGCGGCAGCCAGGACAGCCTCGAGCCGGGAAGCAGCAACCGGAGACCGCGTGGCAGACCTCCCGGGTCGAAAAACAAGCCCAAACCGCCAATAATCATCACCAAAGAGAGCCCCAACGCGCTCCGGAGCCACGTCCTGGAAATCAGCAGCGGCAGCGACATTGTGGATAGCATTGCCACCTTTGCCCAAAGGCGTCATAGAGGGGTTTCGGTTCTGAGTGGAAGCGGCATTGTCGCCAATGTAACTCTACGACATCCTGCAGCACCAAGTGGAGTGATCACACTGCACGGGAGGTTCGAGATTTTGTCGTTTTCGGGTGCCTTCCTGCCCTCTCCCTCCCCACCCGGGGCGACGGGGCTGACCGTGTACTTGGCCGGTGGACAGGGGCAGGTGGTGGGCGGGACCGTGATGGGGGCATTGGTGGCTTCAGGCCCTGTGATGGTCATTGCGGCGACATTTACAAACGCGACTTACGAGAGGTTGCCGCTTGAGGATGAGCAGGCCGGAGAAGGAGGGATGCAGGTGCAGCAACAACAGCAGCAGCAGCAACAATCAGGTGTGAATTCGGCAGGGACTGGGGGGAATTCAGGTTCTCAAGGTTTGGGTGAACATACTAGTTCAATGGCCATGTATAATTTGCCTCCAAATTTGCTTCCAAATGGTCAGATGCCCCCTGATGTGTTTTGGGGTCCTCCTCCTCCCAGACCTCCTCCTCCATCCTATTGAGAGAACGGGTTTAGGGTGCTTGGTTTCATCACTGACTCTCTTTATTTATTTATTTTTTTGGTGTTTTTGTGCAAAATGTTTTGGCAGTTTTTTGTAGGCATAGCAAGCGAGGTAGGACTATTTTGTTTATTATCTTTTGCTTGTGAATCACTGAATCTCAATGTTTTTAGCTTGTTGTTAGGTTTTCTTGAGTAGCTATGTTTCAAAACTGGTGGATCATCATGGATGTTACCTTTGTTCCTTTGGTTTAATCTTCTTGTGGAAGAATACATTAATGATGGTGTAGGCAAAGAAGAAAATAGTGCAGAAATGGGGGTTTGGATTGGAGCTATTGAAATTTCATGGCAAAGTGTTTGTGAAATTCTTCCTTTATGGTAAGCCTTCCAAATATTTTATCTTTGCATTCAGTAATAATTTATGTAACAAGAACAACAATAATGCCTAGAAAGCATATTGTCATATCTTTATATCTCCAACTTTATAAATTATTATGTATATCTTATCTTCATTTGAGTTGTCAGCTGGTGGGTGGGGTTAATTCATCTGCATCTTGCCGGAAATAGGTCTCGTCTCATGCATAGTTAGATGCAAGTTGAATTGCAGGTTAAGTGCATGGTCTGACATGATCATTGTGGATGATTTGGATAGTCGCCATAAGAGAGCAAGTTGTTATGGATTTGCTTTATGCTTGCCGGGGCTTTAGGGTTTTTATGGCATTATGATTTGATGGGTCATCAGATTTGACCCAAGTATAGAGAATTGTCATTTGGTCACAGACAACTGTTTAGGAACCCTCTCCAATCTTCTCGCGTCTTTCATTACTTGTCTTTGGAATCAAATTCTTACTGTGGTAGCCCCAAACTTACATCATTGATTATTCTCTAATTAAACACACTTTGTCTTGCTTCTTATTGGAAGCAAAAGATGGCGGCAATATCTTCTGTGTCTTCTAGAATTAAGCAAGAGGGAACCAATGGTCTGTCAATTAATTGCATTTAACTAGTGGCTTTTTGACCAACGTTGAGCACTGAGATACTTTAGCTGTGATGGAGATTTAGAGATCACAGATTCTTAGTGTTCAAATGTCTTGAGCATAAGTTCATGTTTATCCCTTTCCTTTTTTTTTATATATTTTTTTTACAGCAATTGTCAAGTTGTTGAAGAGTAACAAGAAAAGAAACTTGGATATGCAAATATTTTAGATGGATATGTGTTAAGTGTAGATTTAGACCTTTTATTGTTGGTACTCTCCTTTCTTTCACACTTATTTAACTTTGAACAAGTTGTGAAGAAATAGCTCAAGACTTCATTCTTTTATGTCATCAAGTAGTTAATTGGAATTAATTTCCCCTCGTATGTAAGCGTACAAATAATTACTAACCTATGTTCAAACCTTGGATTGATATGATATGCATTTTAATTACATATGTGCCATTTTAATTATAATTTTTTACTTCTTCCAGGAAATCTAATCATTTGTTAAAAGTGAGATTATATTTTACTTTTCTAATCAAGTTCAAACATTGTGATGCTTATATAGAAGTTGGCAAAGAAAAAAAAATGGAAAGAAAAGACTCGGGAAATTTATTAGATTTGTCATATGCGTGATATCATTTACAGAAATAGTTTGCATTATTATGGAAGAGTGACATTGAATTTTGAGGTTTTTTTTCCCCCTCAAGTTTGGTCTAGGGTGGTTTGGTTTTCCAAGTTGGTAACTGATATTGAAAAGTTACAGATAGGCCAAGAAGTGGTTATTTATTATCTTTAAATGTTTGGTTGGAAGTCTTTTGACTTATGCTACCCAAGATGTTATTGTTCTTTCACTGATTGGCATGAATTTAATTGACGGAACTTGAGATGATGCAAAATAAATCAAAGTGTAAGGACATGATTGATGAGTTGTTGTGAGAGAGAGTTTCAAACTACTTCATTGAATGAAAACCTTGAACTATTTGCCATTATCTTCCGACCTTTTTGCACCAAGACAACGATGTTCCATTTTCCTCATATATGTTGTTAGGTTTATGTGACCATTTGGAATAGTTGGTTTGATTTTATTGAGTAAAGTCTACAGGAAAAAACAGATAAAACCATTGTCTGATTCAAGTCTGATGGTTACACAGATTGCTTTAAATTGGTGTCCATTTCTTTTCTGCCAAGCTACTTGAATGATCTTAAGCTTCTGGGTCTTGCCAACTTCTCTATTGTTTATGAGTTTATATAAATTCTAGAAATTCTCGTCTTCTTACCAAAAACAATAGGGGGTCTTGCCAACTTTTCTATTCTTTATGAGTTGATATAGTCGGCCAAGACTTTTGTGTCCAAACAGGGCTGGGCCCTGGCCATTAGCTTCGAGAAGTGAAGCGAAGTTGGACCAGTTTGGGCTAGCCAGTTTAGGTTGGATAAGAACAAGAACAATAGTATTCTCATTATGATATTTCGTCTTATACAGCCCAGTCTTTCTGCGTGTCTTAAGTAGACTTGGTCCATATAGATTAGGTCCCATTGCAGGCCTAGGAATGTTATTTACTGCGTTAAAAAAGTTCCACGGATGAAAGAGAAGCAATATAAATGAAGGGGGATAAGATTTATATTGCCCCCCTTCATTAATGAAGGGGGATAAGAAAGACTCGATCTCTTTGACCAAAAATGAAAAAGAAAAAGAAAGGCTCAATCTTACAAATCATCGACATCAGCTTAGTCATGTTGGCTAGAATGGATGTGCTCCTTATTATGCACCTGAATTTGAATCATCATTTCTCTAGTTTAGATTGGTTTAAAGTAGAATATTTTTTGTATAAATAAAAAAATCATCAAGGTCAAAGTAGTAAATTAACAAAGTCTATACTTCAAAGAGAAAAAAGAAAGAGAAAACCCTAATGAGAAAGGAAAATTCAGAAAACAAAGAGCATAGAATGCATGCTATATTTGGAAAAAAAAAATTTAAGACAAAAAAGAATGCATGGTTTATGTCTGGCTTTCCATTAAGAAAAATTTGGAAAATTATCATATATCAAACATTAAATTTGAATTTAATTACTTATGTGATAATTTGACATATAATAGAGTTTTACATTCCACCCAATAGTTAAATTAAAATATTATTTTATTACATATTGTTTATTAGTTTACAACAATCACAAGGTCATTAATTAAAAAATAATAATAAAATAACAGCTAGAGAGTGATGTTATTTCATGTAACATTTAACATTTCGGTTGGAGTGAGTGTTAACTTATTTTCTACCTGTTGGATTTAATATCACCCTTAAAGATGCGCTTGGCGGTTCTCCTGACCACCGTGTGGCTGCCACGGCTGGTGGCTTCAACACCCACATCTAGTAATACTCAGTGCTTATTACAACACTTTTGATCTGTATTAGTCAAACATTATTATTATTATTATTACTACTACTATTATTATTTTAAAAAGTGCTTTTAGTTATTTAAAAGCACTTTTAACACTGTCATCATGAGCAATGAGCATTATCAAACGCAGCGTTAATCAAACACTCTGAAATGGCCACAAGGGTTGGCGTTCTCTTGTAGTATAAAGCAGAATAAAGGGTTCATGTCGTTCGTCCAAAAAAAAAAGAGAGTTCATGTCTAATATGATCCAGGAAAAGGGTTTTGTTGAAATACAATCTACGAATAATTGCGGAATCAAAAAAACGCAAAAAAGGCAAGATATATACCATAAATAGAAGGATGCTTACCTGATATAGAAGGAGCATATTCACAGAAAAACTACCAAATCCAACAACTTTGACATGTTGAGCAGATGAATAAAACCAAAAGAAGGAAAAGACTCACAAACTTTGGCCATTTGACCAGATTGCAAAATCAGGGCTTCTAGGCCAGTACAAAATTTGTCCTCTCCTAGACATATGGATTTCTGACATTGGACTAGCTCCTGGTTTTTCTTTTGAAAGCTAATATAAATCCCAACTAGAACCTTTTATTATAGTTCCTGGTGTTGGCAGTCTCATTCAACCATGGATTATGTCCCAAGTTCTCTCGGGGACTTTCAAGAAATCTCTCTAAAGGGTCAGTCACAGACTGATCACCAAATAGGTTTACTTCTTCCCATTCATACAAAGGAGGCATCTGTATGTCCATCTGACTGTTAAATCCCTGGTTGGCCGTTGCATTTTCCATAACGGGAAGTAGTAGCGGTTCTGGTAATTGATATTGTGCCTCAACAGCATCATGTTGTGAAAATACTTGTAGCTCACTGAATGAGTTACTCGAATGGCCAGTTGCAAAATTAACCATTTGGTACCCGAGAGTTTCGATCTCCTCTTGTAAGTAGGCGACCTGCAAGGTAAGATCAAACGATAAATGGCGCATGAAATTTGGTATGACAGGTATAAGTGAGAAGCTGGAGTGACTAGCAGCATGGGAACCTGTTGTTGGAGTGCAATGATTTGTGAGAAACATCCATACACAGGGTCGCGCATTCGAGCTAGTGCTTCATAAGACATGGTGATAGCAGCATCACTTCGATTTTGCACCGGTAGGTGTAACAGCAGCTTGGACACATTGCTTGCACCAAACACCTTGTGCACTGCTGCAAAATGGTCTGCAGCTTGGTCATAGCAGAAGTAAGGAGCAAACACACATTCACCTGTGCATTTTCTCCTCAGGAACTTGCATGCTCCACATGAAGAGCCCAATCCTGTCATAGTCCTAAGCTTTTAGTACTAATCTCTGTGTCTAGGATTTTCTTCAGGTGGTACTATAATTTGATGACTGGTACTCATCCAAAGTTCAGATTTAGTCTTTATAGCCTTCACTTAAAAGGGTTAGAAGTATTCCTTTTGTTTTGTACAGAGGACATTCTCACTTTATGAAAAGTATTGTTCTTTTGGGTCTCCTTTATGGGGTGCATCATCAATCACAAACCTGATTGATTAATGCCTCTAAAGGTCTTCATTCTTAAAGAATCTTGAAGAATGAGAGGATTTGATGGAAGACCTAATCATTATCCTCATAAGTTGGGCTCTAAAAATGAGAGATCATTGCTTTAATTAGTACATATTATGCTTGAATATCTAGTGGAGGCAAGTACAATGGCTATACTTTTCTTTCTCATATATGGAATGCCTTATCTCACTTTATTTCTGATATAAATAAAAAGTATATCTTGCCCAAAGGAACACTAACAAGAGAAAGTACGAGAGAGGGTATTTCACTTTTTAGACTCGATTAGAATTAATATACACTAAGTTGACTGGTTAAAGACGGAGATGTCAAATACAAAATACTTAATTTGAATTTAATGGCTGACGCCGTTTATTTGACATGTTATATAACTCTCTACTCCACCTGAAATGTTAAAAAATACTATTATTTTTTAATGGATTTAAAAAACACTAAAAGCTGGTGGGACCAAAAGAATAAAAAAATCCAATGGCACCAATCAAAGACAACAAACAGTAAGAGTAATTAAAACTAAGTGGGGCCAATGGAAATAAAAAAATTCAAAACAAGGAAATAACTCCTCAGTATGTTGGCGTCAATTTTGACATCTTTGCTCCAGCCTTCTTTTCCATGTCAGCAATGACAACTCAGTTGGATCTCCAAGCAGCTTCAATTGTTACTGTTTGCCCTGCCACCTGTCATTTAAATGGTCGGATGGAGATGCTCTAACTTTGCTTATTATAGATTTTGGATACATATCAATTAATTTGGTTTATATATGAGCATAACTGATGGGGATCGGCGTCCAAACATAGATCACCAACAACAAACACGAACACTGAAATCTCGGGCTAGTGCAAACTCACATATATCATAGCAAATTCATGCCAAAAATAAACTATTTCAATAATCATCAACAAAAACCCATCCAACTATTACATTAGCCTTATTTATAGGTTTTACAAGACTTGGGCACCAAGGCTACTTGGTCCAAAAGTAAACTAATTAATTATAAAATCACACGTAAATAATAAAAGATATCCTAAAAGTACCTGAATAAGAAAATAACAATATCTCATGAAATAACAAATTAAATGGTAATATCCGTCTTTGATCCACCATATATGCTCCTGCATCAATAACCCAACTCAACTTGGCATGTTTACTAATCCGTAATCGGGTGAGGCGGAATTGAATTGAGGAGGAGTTAAAATCCGGATTTCATTGAACTTATTTACTAAACTATTTCGAATCGGGGTTGGTGAGGATACAATAGGTAGAAAGATATGAATTCCTGGTGGGTTTGTTCTCTATGAGTCATAATACCACCTCCCACCCATCCAAGAGTCCAATTCCTCCAAACTCAGGATTCATGATTTTGTGTGAGCCCTACGTACATCTTCATTCCTTGATGTAAAGTAAATACATGAGTAATCTGTAATTGAAATCCAACTCCTTATTTTAATTTCGATTACAGGTTAATAAACATACCATTAAATAAATCAAAAAATTAGCTTAGTCAAATTGTAAGGGCTACAAATATTGAATTGAACTACTCTGGTATAGCAGGCTATTCGACAAGTCGACGAGCCAGTGCATGAGGAGCTTATGAGAAACCTGTAGCAAGTTATTATATACCTTGAGTCAAAATCAAAGGATGGGTTGGTGGATTTCGGCTATGTCACACTTTCTTTTTCTTAACAAATGAGACTAAATTTTCACATTGTCTTATTAAAGCTAGCTTCATAGCTTAGGGATTGGATATATGGCCTGTGACTCATGGCGTCTGTTTGTCTGTATGTTACCAATTCTCCATTATTAAGCTTATTTTTAATCCATAATGCATGCCTTAAGTCTCCATGTCCATATTTTAATTCTACATTATCAGGTTGGCTGTTGGCCACTTAATTAAGAGTCGGTGCTAAGAGGACTGTTCTTGTCTTTGGAACACCACAAAAAGCTCTGAAACAGCAAGCTGCCAATGCCCTCAAAGCCCAAGAAACAGTAGATTAACAAGTAGCCTATCTGGAAAGAGTTGTAATTGCTTAAACTTCTACCGCTGCCTTAAGCCTATATGCATGCTTCAGGGCTCTAGGACTTAAAAAGCATACTTGGGCTAATGGAAGAGAGAGAGTTAGGGAGACAAAATGCCATTTGCAGTAAAATGAACTTCTACTTTAAGTCATTTCACAACTGTGAGAACTTTGGCTTTAAGTGAAGTAGATGCATGAGAAAGGAATGTTAGGGGGGGTGGTGGGGTCGGATATTTTCGGATTTCGAGTTTAACGATGAAAGTGTCTTTCTCTATCATGGTTTAATTATGCATTTTTATCCATCTTCAGATGCTTAAAAGATGAAAGTGTCTTTCTCTATCATGGATCAATTATGCATTTTTACCACCCGCAATGCCTAGCTTGCTCTTAGCTTAGCTCTCACATTGGTCTTTGTTTGTGCTTATGTGCCTAATGCCCCATGCTTTCTGGCAATAGATAAGGCTGTATGCACGTGAGTCCTTTTCCAGTTGTTCTTGGAAAAAACTTGAGCTGTCATCAACTCAAGTAATTAATCACATTTTAATTACCATCTAAAATTGCAATCATGTCCCCAAGTTACTGATTTCTTGCTGAACAGGACACCCCTGATTTCTGGGAGTTTGAGAATTTAATCATAAGAAAGAAAAGCTCGAAGTTAAAAGAATCAATGGAAGCATATATATATATATGCTAATTTTGCTATGCTTTCTTTCTTATCTTGTCCTCCATTTTCAGCAGCAGGACAAGATAAGAAATGACAGTGGTGAAATTGCCATTGTTTCTACTTTTCTTTGGGTGTCGACCATTGTGGTATATTACCAATGCCATTGAGACTTTCCCAAATTGTATTGTCTGTCGTTTGGACAAAAAGAGAGAATAGTAGTGAATAACTTCACAAACCGGAGAACAGATTGTGCACGTCTATCATTTTCCCTCATCATGTTAGATGTTGTATGGCTTGCCACCCAAAGATGTCATGCATTGAACTCTTTTCTTGTTCTTGGCTTTTTTGTTGTTGAAATCAATATAAGATTATTCTAAGTTACTTGAACTAGTTGTCAACTAGTCTAACTTAGTCAAAAAGGTCTTGACTTGTAGATCATTGGTCTCATATTCGAACCCCAATGACACATTGACAGTGTGTGTGTAAGAAAACTCGCATCCCCCTTCCTAACTTTGGCAAAAATAAATAAAAAGTAACTTCATTTAGTTCGGTGCATTTATAAAGATCGTGGACTAGACTCATCTACTTGATTAGTATCCAAAGTAATTAGGCCAAACTGTCCTTAGCTGAGACATGAGTCTCGATAGGACGAGACTCAAAACCCAAGTCTTAACTAGTCAATCATGTCCAATACTTAAATTCCAATCCAGTATTATCCAAGCTAATTCACCGAATGAGACATGCAGGACTAACTAAAATTAGAATGAAACTAAACAAGAGTTCGACAGATGCAATCGAGTTGTGTTGTGTCATGTTGATAAGTTATTCTGGGCAGAAGTCAACTTTAATCAATAATGCCATGTACCTTCATGGGATTTAGGTTTGGCCAAACGTAGAATTCTATAGTGAGGGTTCTATAGTGAGGGTGTGAGGACCTTATAAGGCCCTTAGATGAGGCACTCACTATAGAATAAATCATAGCCGAACACTTTGGTAGATTGTAAGTATGTAGATATCTTGGGGCAAGGCTAAAGTGTTTGGAAATGTGAAAGGGTAGCCCAGTATGCTCTGAATTTGGGCCTTGGACTCGACTGATTTCGCATATTCTCCTGTACATTGAAAATTGGAGTCATTCTATAGTAAGGCCTTGTATATGGCCCTCACTATATAATTCTTGTTGAAAATTGATTGAAGTTCGTCCCCAAGCACTAGTCTTATCTGATATGAATATGATCAAATGCATGTGGGACCACTCTACCATAGCGCAAACATTTTGCTCAAATTTTTGTACAAAACCAAAAGAATTTAAAAATAAATAGACATGAAAATTGTTTCTAGTCACAAACATTTTATTCACCTCATCTCAAATTCTGTCAATTTCCATCTCCCATGCATCTTCCTTGCAAAAAAACAAAAAATAACACAATAATAGACATGGGTCTTCTTCTATTCTCAAATTCTGTGGTTACTAGTTTCCCTAATTTTTTGTGGAGAAGAAGAGAGCTTGAACGCTAACCTCAACTCAAGGACCAACAAACCACGGAGTTCCATGCACTCTCTGTTTGCCACGTGGCAGAAAGGAAATCTTGATTCTATGGTCTCAAACTATTCAAAGAACCCAATCCTCAGGATACCAATTTCTGTACACTCAAAGCAAGTACTATAAGTCCAAACCAGTTCTCATTTCTTTTCCGCTCAAAACACCACTCTCCATACTTTGCTTGCAGGCAAACAGGGCAGTGCCAGTGCCTCTCCTCTCTTTCACCCCACATTAGATCACAACCGTTCAATCCCCCCACTCCGGCGATCAATGGCTACTGCTGTCTCAACCATTGGAGCTGTCAACAGGGCACCGGTACTATGTCGTTCCCACTTTGTTTATGCCTTCACTTATTAGTGTGTATGCAAACTTAGTACCAGTTAAAAGGAAGCTAAAAAAATACTAAAATGTGTCTGCATGGCACATATGTTTTAATTAGATTCGTAGAATAATGTTCTCTTCTTAGACTACTTATGTTGCGAGCATATTGTCTATATATTGTCATACTCTAAATTTAGATGACACATTTAGGCAAGATTTAATATGATGCATAATGGTTCAAATTCTAATAATTAACTAAGGGAAAGAATTAAACATGGGTTTGTTTGTTTGGAAGGTGATCACAAATTCATAATTAACAATGGTTGCACTTTTAATGCATGCAGCTGAGCCTAAATGGTTCTAGCAGCAGCGTTTCAGTTCCAAGCTCAACCTTCTTGGGCAGCAGCTTGAAGAAAGTGAACTCAAGATTCACCAACTCCAAGGTTTCATCTGGGAGCTTCAGGATTGTAGCAGAGGTGGAAGAAGAAAAGCAGACCAACAAGGACAAATGGAAAGGCCTTGCCTATGACACCTCAGATGACCAACAAGACATCACAAGAGGAAAGGGCATGGTCGACTCTCTCTTCCAAGCACCCCAAGATGCTGGAACTCACTTCGCCGTCATGAGTTCTTATGAATACATCAGTACCGGGCTTCGCCAGTAAGTTCAAATATGATCACAATTAGTTCTTTAATTATCAAAGATTAATTGTTAATAGTACTTTGTTAATGATAGCCTGTGCTTAATTTAGGTACAACTTGGACAACAACATGGATGGGTTTTACATTGCTCCTGCTTTTATGGACAAGCTTGTTGTCCACATCACCAAGAACTTCATGACCCTGCCTAACATCAAAGTATTATGCTCATACTGCTCTAATTCACTATATTATTAATTTTGAGTTTCTTCCATAATTATATTGCAGCTAATCAACTTAAAAATCATCTCTTGATTTTGTTTTCAGGTTCCTCTCATCCTTGGTATCTGGGGAGGCAAAGGTCAGGGTAAATCTTTCCAGTGTGAGCTTGTCTTTGCCAAGATGGGAATCAGGTCAGTCCAATTGCATGCTTTCCATACATGTTCTGTTCTGTTCTCATTGCATGTCTCACTAGAGGAATTTCCTTTACTTTTATTTTTGGGTGAGACTGAAATCTATGATTTTTCTATGAGTCGCTTGCAAGTAGCTAGTATTTACCCTCACACTCGAGGCCAGAGTTCGACTCTCGCTTTTCTTTTTCCTAGGCCTTAAGCTCCTTTGAAACAAAAATAAATTAATTAATTAAGATTCTATGTTACTAGTTTATGGTCACTTAGTCAGGGTATGTTCTGCTTCTTACTGAAACTAGCGTTTAACGATGATAATTTTTTCAGCCCCATCATGATGAGTGCCGGAGAATTGGAAAGTGGAAATGCAGGAGAACCCGCGAAGCTGATCAGGCAAAGGTACCGCGAAGCAGCTGACATAATCAGGAAGGGGAAAATGTGCGCACTCTTCATCAACGATCTTGATGCAGGAGCTGGTCGGCTTGGTGGAACCACACAGTACACTGTGAACAACCAAATGGTGAATGCCACCCTCATGAACATTGCTGATAACCCAACAAATGTCCAGCTCCCCGGTATGTACAACAAGGAGGATAACCCCCGTGTCCCCATCATTGTCACCGGTAACGATTTCTCAACATTGTATGCTCCTCTCATCCGTGACGGCCGTATGGAGAAGTTCTACTGGGCGCCTACCCGCGAAGATCGTATTGGTGTCTGCCTTGGGATCTTCAGGAGTGACAATATTCCTGAGGAAGACATTGTCAAGCTTGTTGACACCTTCCCTGGCCAATCCATTGGTAAGTTTTAGTCCCCTTCTCCTTTTCTTTTCTTATCGGATAGTCTGACATGTTATGTTATAAGAAATTGCATACAATGATAATATTTGGTTCTGTGTCATGGTTTTGCAGATTTCTTTGGTGCACTGAGGGCCCGAGTCTATGACGATGAAGTGAGGAAGTGGGTTACAGGGGTTGGGGTTGACGGCATTGGGAAGAAGCTTGTGAACTCAAAGGAAGGGCCCCCGACTTTCGAGCAGCCTAAGATGACAATCGAGAAGCTGCTTGAGTATGGAAGCATGCTTGTCCAAGAGCAAGAGAATGTGAAGAGAGTCCAATTGGCTGATAAGTACTTGAGCGAGGCTGCTCTTGGTGATGCCAATTCAGATGCTATTGATAGAGGAACTTTCTTCGGTTAGATCCCTTGATCTTGTAAGAGGCCTGTGGGGAGGTTTGCATCCAGCTTAATTTAGAAAAGTCATAAAATGAATTTGTATTTAGGCTTCACAAAAAACAAAAACAGAAAATTTACTATAGCTTATTTGGTTGTGTTAGTGCAGGCAAACCGCCCAACAAGTTAATGTTCCAGTTCCTGAAGGTTGTACTGATCGAACTGCAGAAAACTTTGACCCAACTGCTAGGAGTGACGATGGTAGTTGTCTGTACACATTTTAAGTTCTTGCTTCTTTTTTAGGGTATTAGGGGAGGAAGGAGGGAGGCACCTTTTTTCTTTTTTTTTTAAGGATGTTGTGGTGAAACAATAATAATGTTATTGTCTTCCTTTTGTTGGATTGGTGTCATATAATTTTGTGTTATAATGTACACTATTCAATGTCATCAATAGGTGCTTTTGTTCTTCCCCATCAGTTATTTCAGTTAGTTCAGTTCCTCGTGTTCTGTTCTATCTTTTGTTCTTGTTCCTCATGGAAGTTTTATGCATCTCTGCATTCAATATGGGAAAATCATAAATATCAGGCCATGAGATTTATAACCTGCAAAGCTATACATATATAGGATATAAAAATATAAAATATAAAATAAAATCTTGATCTTGATCTTGTAACCAGACTTTCTAGATTGAGATATGTTTTATGTGTGTTTTTAATTAGTTGTGTATTTCACGTGGTAAATATCTTATCTGAAACACACATCATATTCAAATTAGTTCTACTTGACTCTGAATTCAAATTGATAAATGATAAATAAGTCAACAGTTTGGCAATTGTGTCTTTGTCAAACAATGCCAATGCCATATGTCACAAAGGTACAACCACGAGAAGTTTGCAGTTTGGCGTAGTCGTTGACCTCGTAAATTACATCTCACGCAGCAACAAATTATTTTATTGCAATAAAAGGTTCTAACTTTAGTGGTGTGGGAGACCAAAAATCTCCCACAAACAAAATAAACAACAGAATACCTTTAAATGTTGGAGGTATCTTCATAATTTAAGATAACTGTACATAGTTAACGGGGTCTAATACAATACAATGAAAATAGGCCTTAATTTATAAATAAGAGAATTCAGGTTCAAACTTTCATGATATCTTAGTTGTGTATGTGAGTTTAGGACTATCGTTTATACTTAAAATAATAATAATAATAATAATAATAACTGTACGGATTATTTTGGTAGAGGTGAATATGATTTCCGATGTAAGAGTACATGTTTTTGACTACTTGAGCCACGAGTTCTCTTACATTACACATTCGGAACACAAGGTGGTTTTCATCCCTCATATAATTGGATTACCAATCAAAGTTAGCTTCCCTAGTGTATATTATCTATGTCATACCGTACGTCATAGCCGTAAGTTTACAATACTTGAGCTCCTTGGTCGTATTATAACTTTTGTTAGAATTCAATTCAGTAGTCCAATTACGACCCTCGCACTAGCAAATAATTAGCAATGCAAAACCAAAAATACAATATGAAAGTGAAAGATTCCCTTTGTCTTCAATTCTATGTCATTAGGATCGAACTTAGTTTAGTCTTTTTTCTCGCAACTTGTATTAATTAAGTTGGACCTTATCTATGCAATAATCATGCATGGGGCATGAGTTTGGTGCGAGAATAAAGAACGATGAATCATCTCACAATATACGTATTCACATGCATCAACAGTTTGCATACATTAATTTTTACTTACGCAATTAAGAATAAAGAGTCAATTATATTATTGAATCAATGAGATTCATTAAAACCAACCACAATCATTTTTAGTATGAAACACAAAGAACATGTGGGTTTGAAAATGGGTGGTAGCAAAAGATTCAAACAAAAAGCCAATTGCATGTCCATAAGATCCCCATTGTCTCCAACCAATGCATCCACAAGTACTTGGCACACCGAAAGTAGATAAAGCATACACGACCACAATGTTTAGCTTTGAAAAATGGTCAAGAAAATTTAATGAATGTTGCGCCTGGGCAACTACCATTTGCTCTCATGGCATGGGACTTTCCGACCTTGTTTGGTGGGCATTGACACTTTCACATCTCAATATTCTTTATTCTTTGTCCTTGTTTTCTCATTAACTTATTTTTCATCCGAAATAAAAACCAAAAAACTTTACATATTATTTAAAAAACTATATAAATAAAACGAAAAATTGAAGAAAAAAAAAACAAAGAGCATTGCAGCATGCGCGATAGTGCTCCATCATAAACTATATGTCTAAACATGTGAAACAAACGTGTGTGTTTTATTTAATCCAAAAACAGAGGGAAAGTTTGTGCTGCTGATGCTGTACCAGAGATAGAGAAAATGGACGTATCAAAAAACAGCGTTTTGTGGTGTCGTAATAATATTATAGCTGTCTTTTGTTGTAATGTAATATTTAAGGTGTCATAATGCAGTTCGACCAGGACAAATTGAGTTCAGCTTATATGCATTGTAAATGCCAAGCCATTATTATTCCACCATCCATAATAATTTAGAAAAAAAATACTTAAGATAATGGCTTATATGTGTTGGTTCAGATTGTCCAAGGGTTTTTGGTAATTGTGAAACGTCTTTTTACATTTAGGATAGGAACACTCTTGTGTGAATTATTGAGCCCTCTGTTCTATTATTATCTGCGGGTTACTATCCTTTATATTTTTCTATTTATTTATTATAATATGTGGATATCCAAATAAAAGAATATATATATCATGTCTCCATGCACCCCGTGTTTCAATGGATATACTCTGGTGGTGGACTTTATGTCCATCTTCATTCAACTTAATCACACCATGACAAAGTGATGCAAAGTTTTCACCCACCAATGATGCATTTTTAAAAGGATAATGCTAGGTGGGTTTCGACTTCACGAAAAATTAATCGGATAACTCAAGGTAAACAAAAGACATTCTATATTCAAATTCTTATAAATCCAAAAGAAACAAATCGAATTTACCTGATATTATATATGCATTGTGTGCATGATTACATGTATTGGGATGTATTTTGTGCATGATTAGATGTTTTGTGGAAATTACCTTAAAAGTAGATTTGTGGGTGGAGTTGGAAAGGGAAAAGAAAATGGAAGTTGTGGAAAGTGAACCGACCTAAGAACCATATGTGGTTTCAAGGAATCAAAGGTTGGTGGTTGAGGCTCAAAAGGACTAGTGGTAAAATAACTTCAATCCTACAGAGTCATCTCATATGAAATCCATACCATTCCTCTTTTACAACCCAACATCCCCATATCATCTGCTTCTTTCTCTTTCCCTTCCTCCACAACCAGCCAAAGCAACGCACTAAACAACTAGAAAATATGAAAAACAATTTCATATACACTGACACCTTAACCTAGCTAATCCAGCATAATAGCACTGGAACTCCATTTCCATCTGGTTCACAAACTCCGTTGCTCTCTCCTCTGTCAACTTATGGCATATCAAAGACTCATACTTTTCTTGGTTTTTCTCCTTTTCCTCACAAACCCAGTAAAGTCTCAGCTTGATGACGAGCTCCACTTCAATGGGTTCAATGGCGTTGCCAGCAACATGAGCTTAAATGGGGTCGCAGAGATCGAGCCCAATGGCATGCTAAAGCTCACAAACGACACTCTTAGAGTCTTGGGTCACGCTTTCTATTCATCTCCAATCAAATTCAAGAACTCAACTGATGGAAAAGCTTTCTCCTTTTCCACCGCTTTTGCTTTCACTATAGTCCCAGAGTACCCCAAGCTCGGCGGCCATGGCCTCGCCTTCATAATCTCACCTTCAAAGGAGCTTCCTGGGTCTCTTCCAAGCCAGTACCTTGGTATTCTCAACGCCACTGTCGTCGGCAACTTCTCAAACCACATCTTTGCTGTTGAATTTGACACTGTGCAGGACTTTGAATTTGGCGACATCAATGACAACCATGTTGGCATCGATATAAACAGCTTGGCCTCCAACAAATCAACTCCAGCTGGGTATTTCACCAGTCAAAATTCAACAAAACAGAGCCTCAATCTCAAAAGTGGTCACGTAATCCAGGCCTGGGTAGATTACGATTCAGTGAAAAACCAAGTAACTGTTAAGCTTTCCCCTAATTCTATCAAACCCACATCTCCAATTTTAACCTTCGATGTGGATCTCTCTCCAATTTTTCAAGATTTTATGTACGTTGGCTTCTCTGCCTCAACTGGGTTGCTAGCCAGCTCGCACTATGTCTCTGGTTGGAGCTTCAAAATGAATGGAGATGCCAAGTCTCTCTCTTTGGATGCTCTGCCTAAACTCCCTGGGCCCAAAAAAACAAACACAGGTGTAATTGTGGGTGTTTCTGTTTCTGCTCTTCTGGTCTTGATCTTAGGCATTGGGTTGGCTCTCTACATCATTCACAGAATCAAGAACGCTGAGGTGATTGAAGCTTGGGAGCTTGACATTGGTCCTCACAGATTCACATACCAGGAGCTGAAGCATGCCACAAGAGGCTTCAGAGACAAAGAGGTAATTGGGTTTGGTGGGTTTGGTAAAGTTTATAAGGGAACTCTGCCAAACTCAAATACCCAAGTTGCTGTTAAGAGAATATCCAATGAATCAAAACAGGGTCTTCAAGAATTTGTGTCTGAAATTGCTAGCATTGGTCGTCTTCGCCATAGAAATTTAGTTCAATTATTTGGTTGGTGTCGTAGGCGTGGTGATTTGTTGCTTGTATATGATTTTATGCCTAATGGGAGCTTGGACAAGTACCTGTTTGAAAACCCCAAAGCAATTTTGAGCTGGGAGCAGAGGTTCAGGATTGTCAAAGGTGTAGCTTCAGGGCTATTGTATTTACATGAAGGTTGGGAGCAAACTGTGATTCATAGAGACATTAAAGCAGGAAATGTGTTGTTGGATTCTGAGCTAAATGGAAGGCTTGGTGACTTTGGTCTTGCTAAGCTGTATGAGCATGGCTCAAACCCAACAACAACCAGGGTGGTTGGCACACTGGGTTACCTCGCTCCTGAGTTGACTCGGACTGGAAAACCTACTCCCAGCTCAGACGTGTTTGCTCTGGGAGCTCTTTTGCTTGAGGTGGTTTGTGGGAGGAGACCCATTGAGGCCAAAGCCATGCCTGAGGAGCTCATTTTGGTGGACTGGGTTTGGGACAAGTGGAGAGATGGTACAATTCTTGATGTTGTGGACCCAAGATTGGGGGGTGAGTTTGATGAGCTTGAGGCTGTTGTGGTGCTTAAACTTGGCATAATGTGTTCCAATAATACCCCCAAGGCAAGACCTACAATGAGGCAGGTGGTGAGGTACTTGGAGGGTGAGGTGGCACTGCCTGAGGTGGTTTTGTCTCCTGGGGCGTATGATGGGAGAAAGGACAGTAAGGGCGGTGGTGAGTTTGAGGATTATGTGCATTCGTATCCAACATCTTCATATTTTGAGAAGGCAAGTGCATGGTCATGTGATGATGCAGATGTTGATTTTGAAGCTGCTTCTTCAAGCTCACCTCTCTCAGTATCTGGTAGGAATGGTGGTAGCTGCCCAAGATAGAGTGGCAATTTCCTCTCTCTCTCTCTCTCTCTCTCCTCTCTCTCTCTCTTTCTTTTTCTTTTGGGTTTTGTTTCTCTTTTTTTGTATGATTATAGCTGTGCTAGTTTTTTTTTTTTGTTTCCATGTAAATTTGATTATTATGACACCCCATTTTGGGTTGTAAATATTCTGGTGTACATGATGTTTCTGTTCTTTAATATGCAGTTATAGTGAGGCTTCCTCTTTCATCTTATAGGAGTATTTACATTATTGCTTCTGCTTTTCCCATGTGATAGACAAAATTCGTGTCACTGTTTGAATCCAGATGTGATGTTCAAGAACATCATGTTTTAAACTTTTGTTGGTGCTCACATGTACAGGTTCATTGAATCAAAATTCCCAAAGGTCCCATGTGGAAATATCTGTCTAGTTAAAGTAGTGCAGAGAAAGTCCAAGTGATGCTGATAGCTATGCTGGATTAGTTTATTTAATGTAACTAATGAAGGTTTAGTTGCAAAGAGCCAACAACCAACGGTGACTTCTATCGTACTTAAACAACCTTGTAATCAAAGTCTTGAAAAGGAAGATTCAAGTCCAAAAGGCAGCTCTTCTTCAGCTAGCAATTAGATTATCAAACGTAACCAATTAGATTTTCGAACCCAAACAATTAGATTCTCGAACCTTAGCAATTAAATTGTTGCAATGTTTACTCTGCAAAGGGAGCTATAAATTGGGAATTTAATAGGAGAAATTGACAATTCACTTATTTGGCAACTTAAGTAAAGAATTTATTAAATGACGAGCAGAAAAAATCGTGGAAATTGGGGCATCAAATTCCCGAGTTTAATTTCCACCAAAATATGCGTCATTTCACAATTTCCATAGGGTCATTCACAAAATTTTGTCATTTACAAAATTCAACATATATAAATTCAAACACTGAAATCTTCAATTGCTAGAAATTGAAATGATGGAAATCTAAATTCCGTCATTTTAGAATTCTATGTAATTTTCAATTCTTTTCATCCAAATGGAGGGTAATATCACGAAACAAAACCAGCTTCATACTCAAATCATACGTGATAGAAGGTGTCACGCCCCGAATTTTCAACAACATTAACCTCTCGAATTTAAAAGAACAACCAACATTCGGACGCGAAGCTTTGAACCTTCAACAAAAGTACCTAGAAATTTAAACTTTTCTTCTTGATACACACTTTCCGACCACAATGTCAATAATGACTCAATTCTTCTGAGTCAAATTTACATTACAAACTCACACAATAAATGAACAATCATCATTTTACAATCATTGCTCTTCAGAGCTTATTTCACACGCGGAGTTTAACACTCACCAACACTCTCACACCACACTTTAAGTCTGTGGAACCACCAATGAGCCTCCTGCTCCTCACCTTAATTCTCTTGCTCACGTCTCTACCACCTGAGATTTTCCCCTACACCATTGAATAGTGCACCGGTTCACCAGGAACAACCGGAAGCTTTTTAAAACTCGTATGAGTAACCACGTCACAGGATAATATGTCAATTACACATAATATACAAACACATGCACTTTCATTACACACCACAATCCTTGTATAACCAAGGTAATCATAATCATCAATATCATCACAATCACAATTCTTTTGTTTTATTTAAAGATTACGATCACCACCTGTGACCACACCAAACTCTTTATTTCAAAGTAGTTTTCACACGTCAATTGTTTGACAGATAGAAGAGAGAATACTATGAACCTCTAATCTATAACACTACAAAACACCATAGTAGTGTTCACTCATGATTACACGCGTCATGAGTATTAGATGGCGCGCTGGCTCTAACTGTTCTTGGGTCTTGCTCCCTAGGGTAATTTATCCCTCATTATTTGCCACGAGAATGCCCACCTGACAAACTAGAAGGGATTCAGGTATTCTCACCTAAATCCATCAACACCAAAACACCACACCAAAACAATATAAATGTAGTTTCACATTAAACATTGTTTTATAGCCAAATACACCAATATATAATTATTATATATATTTATGTGGTTATTCAGAATGAATTTCCACCATACATCCACAACATATGTTATATGGTTAAACACCAAAACTCCAATAATAATAATTAATTCAAAACAAAATAGAATTCAATTACCGCATGAACCCTTGAAGAACAAGTTCATGTGTTTTTAAAATAATTAAAACATTTTATAAAAACACAACCAACATGTTAATTATAGCCATTAACATTCTCCAAGGTCACATTATAATAAATATAATAATTCTGATTTTACTCACGATTAGATGTTTTACTCACCTCTCGTCCAGCTGCCTTTAACAACTTAACGAATCCTTCACAAGCAACTCAAACTCCAACAGTACCTAAGCAAAGTACATAACTCAACTTACACAAAACTCCAAAATCCAAGATTTCCAACTAATGACGAAAATGCCCTTTGGACCAACCGGGTCCAAAGCGATCAATCTCGTCCAACAAACTTCAAAACTGTAACGTACGTGCTGTCGACGTCGAATCATGACCAATGACACCCATTGTCCAAAAGGTCACTATTTGGGTCCGTGGGTCCCACATGTTTACCGACACTCCTAAAATCCGCCTTGGGCCCACAATCTCGGATTCCAAATCCGATCGCACCAATGGACTCTAAATAGTCCCGATATCTCCCTGCGACAATTTGGGCCCAATCCAACGGTCGGATAATTCTATATCGACGATTAATGGAGATCGCCTTAACTTTGAAATTCAATAACTTAAGATCGGGACGTCCGATCATCAATCCGTCTGAACCTACAGACTCCTCACAACACCAGCTACAACATAATTAAAATTGGGCACGATCCAACGGTCCGATTATCTTCAATCAATGGTCCACATTTGTGAGGCTCCGATCGTCGATTAAACGACGGAATCTCAACAATTTTAAACATACAAACATGTTCAGTAACTCCAGCACTACATTCTGTCTCTAAAGCCCTAACTCAGAATCGCCACCCAGCGCCGCCACGCGCCGCCACCGCCGGTGGTGGTTTGGGTACTATTCCGGCGACGGACCAACCTTAGAATCGCCGGTCAAGACCTATGCCAAAATGTTCGTAATACTGAGTAGAACAACTTTAATTCTTACCTCGAGGTCCAATTCGAAGTGTAAGTGGCTCAAACCGTCGGTTGAAGTTGTTGACTTCACTATTGACGAACCAACTTCGCAGCACCACCGTACCTTCACCGCACCTCCGATGGCTCCGATTCTTCTTGGGTTATGTTCACGAGGTAACAGGCTATCGATCTGGGTTGGTGGTGTCGATCACCGCCACCGTAAGCCTCCGCAGAAGCCGCCGGAAATCGCCTCTCCGACGAGCTCTCAAACTTCCGGATTGAATTGCAAAATATGAATCCAAACAGTGCCCCTCTGAAATTTATAGGCAAAGTCTCTGTTTGCAATTTAGTCCCTGAAATTTCAAACGAGTATAACTTCTTCGTTTCAACTCGGATTCACGAACCGTTTGCGCCTACGCGTTCGTGAGATCAATCTCGATTTTCCAAATCAAAAATCATAATTTTCTCACTTCAATTTCTTGTACTTCCTTTGTAAAATCATAAACTTAATCATAAAGGTATTTTTGTCCCAATTTGTGATTAAGTCACTTAATTCCAATATTTTTACATCAAACCAAAGTCATACAACATCCAAAATAGTCACATGACTTAATAATATTTTCCACAAAAATAATAAAACCAAATATTATTTTTGAGGGTATTACAGAAGGTGTCACTGGATGAGGACAAGATGGGAATAAACAACAATCTAGATTTCATCTTTCTAACAGTTCGAATGTGTAAATCTACAAACAGATGAGACGTATTAGAATAAACAACATTTTAACTGCTACAACTATATGCTTCTATTTATCAGCTACAATGCACTATTCTCTAAATTGAAAACTGTCTTGGACGCTTCAAAAATTTGCCAGACACCACATGCACATCTACTTCTCTACATCTTCCTCTGCTTGATTGCAGAGAACAAGGTGACAATTCGTAACCGTGGGTGCTTGAGATACAGAACTACCTCATGCATAAGGTTCTAATGATTTTCTACATTGTCTTCAACATTTTCCTCTTCAGAGTCTTTCCCCCTACCAAAAATCTCATAATCGTAAAACCCTGCATATAGACCAAGATAATTAGTGTACTGTGTAATTAAGAACAAAGTTTATTCAGTATTAAGCAACTCTCCGCATCCAAGTATAAAATTACCGGAGCCCAATTCCTCAGCATCATCATTTGAGGGCCCTAAAAGCATTGTGCTAGCAGAGGGTGAATCCAGTGTCATCCAATCTGAACTTCCATGGTCCTCTAAGCACATGTCCTTCCCTGAAACCCAGTCTTCAATAATGCTAATGCTGTCAAATGATATGGGATCCATAAAATCCTGTTCAGTGTTCTTACCAACCCTGCGGGAAAAACATATATATTATTAGCAAAAAGAAAGGAACTTTTCTCCCTTGAAATTTTCGACCACCATTCCTAAATCCATACAGGGTCAATTGCCTTCTGCTTACATTTGTCTTAGTCGCAAGTTGTACTGAACAAAGACAAGGTCACTGAGACGTTGACGCTCAAGGCAGTTTCTTATGTTGTGTACTTTCTCAAAAGGAATCTGATTTTGCCTATCCCCAATCGAACAGCAAGTCTGACTGAGAATACGGATTGCCAAGCGTGCCAAATTTGGGCAACCTCCTCCATATGTTGACCACCATTCAGCTAAGACAAGTATATTACAGAAAAAATTAGCTAAATGTGTGAAAGAGGTTAAAATAATATGAGAAACAGAATACTTGCAATATGTGCCTGGAAGGTTTTCCCTTGGTGTCATGGTTACACCAAATACACCCAAAGGATCAAAGAGCTTCAATCTTTACCAGGATTAAACGGAATCGAAGACTTATTAAATTTGGAGGTAAAGCGCTCAGTGATCTAATACGTAAAAATGCTTATAAGTGGTAATATATGCTACTTGAATTGAAAAGGCAATGTCATCTCACTTAGCATGCACGAAAGCATATCGAGCAGTTTCTTCAAAAGTGCTAATAAATAAACCATTGCGAGGTAAGTCATGACACAGCAGCTAGAAATAACAATCAAATTTAATACAATGGACACTCACCAGGAAGCAGAGTGTCTCTAGCTCTAATTGCCATCTTCCTCCGAAAATCTCCAGCAGCACTCTTGTACAAATTTAGCTCTTTGATGATTTTATCTTGGACTTTGGTATCAGGAACCAATCTCTCTATGCAATCAAACATCCCTGAGAGGATATCATTATGCATATCTCCTTCAATACTGTAAAATATTTTGGGGTTAAGGTAGAAGCCTGCAGCATGAAGAGGAAAATGCCACTGCTGTTCCCATCTTTGATCTATAATGTTCCAATATACCATGTACTCCTCCCTCTTAACGAGTTCTTTTTTAATTGTTTCTTTTGCTCGATACATTCCAGCATAAATATATCCCATCGCAGGCCTCTTCTCACTACCAACCATTCTCAAAACTCGCAAGAGGGGATTTGTCAGACAAACAATCAGGACGCATGAGGACCAAAATGACTGATTACTAATAAGATCTAACATCTCCAATCCCTCCGGTTCCTTTGAATATGGGGAGTCCATCCACTCCTGTGAAGTAACCATGACCTGCAAACAGTGTTTCAGATCAACCAGTCGTTTTAATGTTGTAAAGTTTGTAGCATAGCGAGTAACTCCTGGTTCTACTATGTCATTCCCAAAAGTAGACCTTCTAACCATATTCAACACTACACTATGATTGTACACAAACTTTGTAAGAGATCTAGCTTGTTTGATTACTGCATTTATCCACTCAATGCTACCAAAATCCTCAAGTATTAAATCTAGGCACCGAGCTGCACATGGAGTCCAATATAGAGTAGGGAAAGTATCAGTCAGCCTTCTCCCTGCAACCATATATTGCTCTTCGTTACTAGTAATCACTTGCAGCACATCTTTTACTCCAACATCTTCTACCACTCTCCTAAGCAATCCATAAAGAGCATCGGAGGAATTTATAATGTCTGATGCATCCACGGATTCCAAAAATACTGTTCCTTCAGGACAGTACACCAAAAAACTTAGCAAAACCTTACCTGACTCCGTGTTCCACTGATCAACCAAAACTGAACAACCAGTTCTTCCCCACATTGCCCTATATTTATCAGTATTATTCCTCACTTCTTCAACCGAATTCTTCAATATCCAACTTCGAAGATCATGGTACGTGGGAGGCTCAACCCCGGAACCTCCTGAAGCAATTGCATCAATCATCGGTTGGAAATAAGCAGAGTTTGCCGCATCTGGAGGTGCCCCAATATCATACAAAAACCGTCCAATTGCCTCGTGAACATAATTGTTCACTTTTCGAGAACCTAATGCAGCACTATTAGTAACACCAAAAGCACCATGGCCTGAGAAAGAATGTTTACCTCTCCCCCTTTTCCTTCTATCCAGACCCCTCCCACTTGTCATGCCCTCTTGATTCACTAACAACTCCGAATTGGGTTTAAGCGTCTCGGGAGCTCCAATCAACTGAATCCCATTACTCACATCACTGTGAAGGGCAAGTGAGTCTACCTCACCATGAGGTGACGGAGTAATATTAGTAATCTCTTCATCAAGCTTTTGCCTATTTCTCTTCTTCACCACAACCCCATCTAAACTCTGTTGCATTAAAGCCCGAACATCGGGTGGAACCTGTAGACAAGTAGATGCATTACCCTTCTGACCAGCAAGGTGTTCTTTAATCCTATGAATCCCACCACCCTTAAACAATTTGCTACAATATATACACTTGAGTTGAACCCTCTCCCCATTCTTGAACATTTGACAATGTTTCCATGCAGGGTCGTGTTTTTGTGATGTAATCGGTACAGGCTCCATTACCAGACCCGAAGCCATATCCACAACCTCCAAAAACTTAACTTATTTGCAAAAAAGGCCAAAACCCATTACAACAAGACAATCACTTTCTTCTTCAATTCAAAGTTAAACCAAGTAATTCAACAGAAACCCATCAATCCCAGCATCAATATGGTGCATATGCTTCACTCAATAAAATTAAACAAATAAAAATTGAGGGTGAGAGAGGAAGAAGAGAGAGCTTACTTGTTTATGGTTCTTTGAATACTTCTGATAAACAGAGAGAAGTCTATTTGGGAAACAGAACCGAGTTGGGGTGGTTAAAATGGGGATTATAAACCGTGGGCGAGCGACCGGATGGACCGGTTAGGGTTTGGGCTCAACCGCTTATACTGACCGTTGTTTCTTTATTTATATTGGGCTTAACGGTTGATCTGGTCAGAGTGACATTCGTTTAAACGGTTTTGGAAAACGAGAAACCGAACCTTCCGGTTTCCTCGCTAACGAGCCGTGACTCAACTTGAAACTCGGACCGGCCGGCGGCCGGCAAAATCAAATGAACCGGCGATTCGCGGTAGTTACACTTCAGGTCTGAGTCTGGTTTCTTTTTTGGTCTGTCTTAAACTTTAAAATTCAATTTATTGTTTCTCAAAAATATGAAGGTTCTGTTAATTAAGTATATATTCGATTGGATTCAGAGGCTATGACATTTTCTTGTTTTGGAGGAAGTTTTTTTTATTTCAGACACAAAAGATTATCCTTAAAGAAAAAAATTAACTAGCTGAATAATTTACCAAAAAGAAACCCACATTTTCTATTTAAATATAGTTTCAACTGACCAATATTTCTACTTGGATTTACCTATAAAAATAGAATTTTGACAGATAATCCCTACGATGAAAGTGATAGACACGTAAAGATATTCGTATAATAAAAGAGATAGAGACATAAAGTCGCATACATCCATCACAACACTTGACACATGTATATTTTTTTATATAGAAGAGAATTTTATTCATAAGCCAAAATGGCATACAAAGACTGACACATGTATGTTACTAGCTAAGAGAATGATATAAAATGTGAGTGTGCATCAACCTTAATAGTCTAATGGACATTATCAGATGAAGATTAATAATTGTAGGTGAAAATGAGATTTCACATTGAAGCTGCAAATCCATTGGAAATTTTGAGGTTTGCTCCATACCACTTGCATCTCTGGAAATCTAAAAAGTAAAGTCTCTCATTAATTTTTAATATAGATCCAATCCACAATAAAATTGCTATTATAATGGGACTGTGGTAGCAATAAGAAAAAGAGATGGAATCTTATGATAAAAAAGGAACTAAAGTGAGAGGCATCATGGGGTACTTTGAAATTTGAATTCTATATCTAAAGAAGTTTTTTATAAAATAAAAAAAAAACTTATTTATAACGAGGATAACACTGTTTTGTTATTCAAGGTCAATAACACAATGATATGTGAAAAAATTATCCTACGTGTCATTGCTTTATTGACTGTTATAGCAACCAAATATTATCCCCGTTACATAGAGTTTCTCTCTTAAAGAAGAATAAAAGAAACCATCTTGGGCGTGCCTTTTTGCACTGCAACAAATTAGATAATCCAAGAGGATCCGAAAAGGAAAAAAAAAACATAGAGAGAGGACACGCAAATGAAAGTTAAAGCCTAAACTTGAGCTTAGGGTTTACTCTGCCCAATGTCTGTGATGTAGGAAGCTGTCAATCTAAACCGAGCTTTTACTTGTAAGTGGGTTCCTTGTAGTTTTTAAGTGTTTAAAAAGTAGCCTATATCCTTTCTGCAGACTTTGAAAGTAAAAGTAAGACTATAAATATACATTTACAGTCTTGCTGTAATGCAGTGGTACTCTTTTTTTTTTTATCGGATTTTTTTTCGTTTGGGAGCTTTTAAAGGCAAGGTTTGAATGAGGCCACACTTACTACATTACTAAAATCCAGTTTTCCTTTTGTACATTGTTGTTTCAATGAAGTTATCTCACTTTGATAAAATAAAATATATAAAAAAAAGTCTTGCACTTTGCAAACCGTTATTACATGTGCAGTTGTTCTTAAAGTTACCACTCCTTCCATGTTGGCGACAAAGCAGGAAATCCCTTTTCTCTTTTTTCCACACGTAGTAGAATCATAAACACACAGAGAAATAGCAGCACATCCCATCCATCTCCATCATTCATATCAATTTCAGATGCCAATCTCACAAGTCTTCTGCTTCCTCTGCTTTCTCATCTCCCTCTCATTCACAGGTACTCTTTTTTTCACTCATAGAATCTGTGGTTTTCTAAAATTTAGATTGACAACATTTATATCTCTGTTGCAGATGGGACTCAACTCATTATAGTGAACAACTGCAAGGAGAGCATATGGCCCGGGATCCTTGGCACTGCAGGCTACCCAACTCCTCAATGCGGCGGCTTCCATCTCCACAGCGGGGAACAGCAAGTCCTTGACGTGCCCGAAAACTGGTCAGGAAGACTATGGGGCAGGCAAGGCTGCTGCTTTGATGAACAAACAGGCAAAGGCTCATGCCAAACAGGGGATTGCGCCGGGCTCTTACAATGTCGGGGACTTGGTGGAGTGCCTCCAGCCACACTAGTTGAAATGACACTTGGGACCTCCAGATCAGACTTGCATTACTATGATGTGAGTTTGGTTGATGGGTTCAACGTTCCGGTTTCGATGAGGCCAATAGGTGGTGGGATGGGGTGTGGGGTTGCTGCTTGTGAGGCTGACTTGAATGTTTGCTGCCCATCTGCATTGGTGGTGATGAAACAAGGGAAGGTTATAGGCTGCAAGAGCGCTTGTTTGGCTGCAAATTCAGACAGGTATTGCTGCAGAGGGGAGTTTGCAGATCCAAAGAGTTGCCAGCCAACTGTTTTTGGTCATCTTTTTAAGGCTATTTGTCCCAGGGCTTATAGTTATGCCTTTGATGATTCTACAGGGCTCAAGACTTGTAAAGCTCCTCGCTATGTCATTACATTTTGTCCTCCTAACTATGGATGATCTATTTGAGCAGAGACCATGCCCAAAGCAAAATGCTGGGTAGTTTAGTGGGTGCTCTTGTATTGTTGGCAACTTGGCACTAAAGTTTGGTGCTATGTATCACTTGGTCTTTTTTTATAATGGTTCCAGTTTTTCTCTTTTCTCCACTTTTTTTTGGGTTGCAGTTTCTTTCCAGTTTAATTCAAAGATTCAATTAAAGAAAAAAAGTAAACTCAAAAGTTATACAAGCCTAGTGTTTTAGGGAAAAATAACAGGTCGTGTTACCCCTCATTGAGCCTCAATTAAAGCCTTCGGGAGGAGAGATTAAGCCCAAGAATAATTCATAATGCCCTTTCAGGCAGGAGGAATGATAAGCAATTGGAGCTTCAAAACCCCAATTAGTTTGGCCTCAAACATAACAAATTTGCCATGAAATTTTCTTTCCTTCCAACATATCCGCCCAAAATATCAAGAAAATCAGCATGGAAAAGCATTAAATTTCATGCAACAGCAGCATGGCATAATAAATCTGGAAATAGAATCTCAGCTTGCTGCTTTTTGGGGAAAAAAGGTTCCTTAATTAGAAAATAATCAATGCCATACATCAAAAAAATTTATGGAGGACTCCACCTGGTAACATTTGTAGTCACGACCACAAATTCTACTACCGCCTTGCTTTTTACACCCTTAAAACTTGTACACTAAATTTATCTCCTCTGCAGGGGCCTCAGGTGCGTTCACCGTCTGAGCCGCGACTACTCTAAGGTATATCCTCAAACTAACAATGTACAGTTTTAAGTACAACAATCTTTATTTTCATTGCGCCTTATCCATCTCAATACATAGACTTTACTAGACATGAAAGAACGAGAGGGGCTCATATTATCCTCAGTTAGCTGTACAACTTCATTCTCGTGACCCATCTAAGCAGCAGAAGCATGCGGAGCCAGAATGCTAATCCTCCTCTCTGCAAAAGATTGAGCACCTTGTTAGCTAATTGAGACAGTCGGGATTCAAATGTCTGTGGCATAAGAGCCGAAGACTTGAAGAGGTAATGGCATTACATATTATGCTAGAAAATTATATTGTTCATTCTTCAGCATGTCAATGAGAAACAACAATCAACTTCTTGCATTGGGGGAAAACCCAAAAGATGATTCATAAGTATTTTCGTGTATCATGTGTTAAAGCATCACTATGAGATGTAGGATTGATATCAAATGTCATTTCTATTCTAAATGCTATTTCATGAAAGTCAAGATATTCTGAGGCAAATAATGAATCCTACACTGAATAGGAAACAAACTTGTTTACTTCAAGACCTAAATGACAATAAATATGTACAGGTGTGGTTTTTAGAGCTTGGTATTAAATTATATTTTTTTTAAACAAAAAGTTTCTATAAAGTTTGGATGTGTCATAAATTCTTTGTCTCTTATTAGTGTTTAGTAGAGCACTTTTACTTAAGGAACCCTAATATCAATCCTTCAGGTGCACATTGGTGTTTAATCAATTGATAAACATACTGTAATATGAAGCTGAGGAAAATTTAGAGAATCAACGATCTGCAAGTGATGCACTAATTTATGCATAAGCAAAGGTAAAGAAAAGAAAAGGAGACCAAGAAAAAAGACAAAAGGAGAAAGTGAGGGAAAAAGTACCTCCAGCAGCAACAAGTTTCTCTACACGTGCAACTATATGCTTCCCATAAGTATACTTCTTCAGAGCATTCAGATGAACCTTAATTCGGTTAAGGATTAGTTCAAGTTGCTGATCGTCACAAGTTTCCAGCACTTTCTGTACAACATAGTTTGCAAACTGGTCCTTCATCATTGCCTAAATTCAAACCAAAAAAAATCAGAAACTATACTAAAATTGACATAGTATGAGACTGCATTTACACCCGTTTACAAAACCAAAGCCTGACAAATCATTTTCCCAGAACCACATAGTATTCAAAAGATTTCACAATAACAAAGAGAAGAAGCTTAATGCTCTAAAAAGTTGTGTGTAAACCAGTCAGCCACTCCATTCATTTGAAAAGTAGTCAATGTTAACCAAAAAGAGATGGGCACTAAAACAACTCAATCTTTGAATAGTCATACTATCATTTTTGTACTTTTATTATATACTAGGGCTACAATTCAAATACTTTGGCTAGACAGCTAGATCCAAAAGTAAATGATTGGGATGAGGCCAATCGTCACTGAGAATGTTAGATATAATAGTTATAACTTTTATCTGCCATATGATATAACACACAGGATAGCTATTGATCAGAGAACTAAAGATAATAGCTGGAAGAAAGCCCAACGAGTTCACTAGTATTCCAATGAATTCACAAGGTCATTTTAAGAGACCACCATTTCAGGTAACCGCATAATCATAAATAGTAAACATAAGAGCTTGAAAATTGTATAGAAATGTTACTTCACAATGTAACAGTATTATCATAAAAGCACCAAAAGTTAGAGACGATTGCATGGTCAGGAAACCCATTCTTAAGATGCAAACTTGGCCAAGGTATATTTGAAGATTGCAAGTTGAGACAAGAAAAGAGTTAAAGAACAAAAAAATAAAAAAAGATATACAACAATAAAAGAATACATTCACCAATGCACACTGAAATTGAGAGAGATAAAATGCACATAGATCAGTAGCAAACCTGAAGGGGCTCGTTTTCATCAGTGGTACCGAGCATCTCAGTTACAAGGGCCTGGCGTTCAGCGAGAGTTCCAAAACTTAAACACTTTTCTATGACATTTGACGCAAATTTTTGCTGGCTCATTTGAACAATCTGGCCAGTTAGTTCCTCAATGATAGCTGATCGTTCATGTGGTTTTCCATGTTCCAGCACATGCTGTAAAATTAATCACAATCAATTAACAACTGAGTCCAATTTAAAAGAAGAATAAAACAGGCATTTTAGTATATACAGCATGACAGGGGCTATATATGATAATCCCCAAACTAAACAATTTATAATCACCACATTGGTTCTGTTGTAGTTACAGCCTATTTGTTTTTACAGTTAAGAGTTAGTTAATTAATGCAAACCTACTCTGAAATGTAAAGAAAGTAAAATTGGGGCAAAATCAGAGACAGGCAGGTCTACCATATAAAGCTAATAAATTACATCACAAAACAATTAGGTAAGGGTGCATCAACTCATCCAATACGCCAAGTAAGGTGTATAAACAGAACTCAAAGCAAAGAAATATGAAAACACTAAATTGGTAGGGAGAGGGGAGTGGAGCTGAAATCATATTATTCATCAGTTCCATTCAATCCCTCCATTTAATAGACAACTAACCGTCCCGTTATAAGTATGAAACTTAAAGTTCATGAATGGATTTAAGTGAAGTCACAAATGCATGAAGAGGCAAAAAAAATTGGGCTTAAGATAAGACCTGGATGCCTAGAGAGAAATCAAATTGAACCTTTATACTACATTAAATAAGTAACAAGTTAGCATCTCACGAAGAAACCTAGTAGATTAAGTGAAGGTCCATTTGATACTTAAACAACTGATTGTATCTAACCACGGTGGGATTATTTTCTTTGACAATAAGAAACTGGAGTGAAAAAAGTTTCTCAGAAATGCGACAAACCTGTACAACATAATTTCCATATTGGTCTTGTGCCAAAATGCAAACAGACTGCAGAATCTCATCCATCATTATTTGCTGCGTTTGGGGGTCATGGCAGTGCTCCAAGACTCTCTGTTACATCAAAGTTATTATACGATTCAGAATCGCAACAGTTGCATTGATAATGATTCATCTTCAACCTATCCAACTGATATGATTAGTAGATGCGCAAACATGAACATGTTTTAGAAAATGGAGCGGTTCTTAACCTGTATGACACGACAACCATATGGATGAGTTGACAGTGTCACGACTTGATCATAAAAAGTTGAAACAACAAACTGGATGGCATCTTCAGGTACACATTCAATACACTTCTGGACGACATGGTTCCCATTTTGATCACGAACACAACGCATAACATGGCCATCCAGTTCAGCTACCATTTGAGTCTGCTGGTCCAGCTCAACAACTTCTATAGCCTGAACAGTAAAATGGAAACACATGAAAACCAAGTTCAATGCAATATGATGGATAATGGTGTACAATTTCATATACATTTTCCCCGAAAACTAAGGAAAAAAAATCTGTATAATTATGGAAGTAATGTTTTTCTTTCAACTTATACGATTTATATCTATTAAGCCCCATTCCACTTACCTGGAAGTACAAGAGCAATGAGTTCAACCATTGTGACTCATGAAATTCAAACTTGAGAGAATAATTTTCCCAAAGTAAAACCCAAAAGTTTTGTTTCTCACAAATAATTTCTAAGAAGACCCCCAAACACATTAGATAACATAATTAGTCAGTCTCCCATTACACATTATGATACAAAAATGTAGAAGGTAACCCTCCTGCTTTTGTAGGAAAGCCAGAAAGTAAAACATGCAGGAAATATCAATATAACAGGTTACTGTCAGAACTTTGGTCAACTAACTGAACATACCTTCTGGATCACTCGACAGCCATACATTTGAAGGCTAAGGGTCAGCACATGCCCAGTGAGCTGGTCAGCAAGTTCTCTTATTTGTGATGCAGTTCCATGCTCAAAAAACTGAACTCAAAGTGAAAAATTCAGTCATAGGGAAGAAATATTCCACATTTTTTATCAACCGCTTAACCAAAGCATATTATGAACATGCTAATACAAAAGAACACATGGAATTGGCACATAAAGGCAAATCAATCTAAACGGGAAAAAGTACCTTCTGAATCACATAATTACCAAACACATCGGTCATTAGAGAAAGGGCTTGGGGCATTATTTCATCAAAGACCATGTTCTTTTCTTCAGCTGTGGCAGTTTCAAGTTTCTGTTGAATAAACCGACTTCCATACTGGTCGGCACTGTTCAAGGCAATATGAGTGACTTAATCCCTGGAGATCTGGATATGTAAAAGGCATAAGTTTTTAAAGAAACAGCAACAAATATATACCTGAACTCAACAACATGCCCTGCAATCTCTGAAAGTTCAAAACATTTAGTCTTGTTGCTTTTGAACTCATCTAGTAAAGTGGAAGGAAAATTTTCATCAAAATTTCCACCAGTTTCAGAGTGCCAAGCTCCCATGAGACCTCCACCCATGTTCCTCATCCCAGAAGAAAAACGCAAGTTCCGATCACTGTGCCTGGCAGGACTACCCGGTCCAACAGGAGAGTTTGGAAGAAGGGGAGCACCCAATGCTGTTCCAGAATAAGACATGCCAAGCCCATATGCTGGATTTCCATAGTAACCATGATTCAAGCTACCGGACTTACCAATGTAGGGAACACCAAATTGTGATTTTTGCGGCGAAAGCAATTGCCCCAGATAAGCTTTTTGCAAACCCAGTAAATCCATATACATATTACCCATGCCTTCCCTATCTTTTGTGGGGTCATTCAAGGCTGCAACCTGGGCAGCAGCATATTCGTTTGATCTCAAGTACTGAAGATACAATGGGTCCATCATAGGCACCTGAACAGCACCCCCAGCAGTGTGATTTCCAAGCCTGTTCATATTCTGCAATTCAGCGGCTGCTGCCAACAAATTTGGTCCTAGAGACATACCTCCTCCAAATGCTCCAGAGTCCAAGCCACCCATTGCAGATGCAGCAGCAGCATTTTCAAATAAGGGTGGTAAACTACCATTACCAAGTGGATTTCCCATCATGGATGGAGACGAAGGACTAACAGAATACCCACCTAAGCCATAGTTAGGAAACGAGGTACTGTCTACATTCTGATACTGGGAGAATGAGCTTCCTCGGCCATTAAGAGCTGGCACAGGTCCCCTTAAGTATGAGTTAGCAGATGCAGCGGGATTATTTATTTCAACTGGTTCATCAGACATATATGAAGGGTGGTTCAGATCCCTCCCAAATCCACTGCCTCTTCCCATATTCTGATAAGAGTTTTTGGAAGATTGGGGAACAGAATGCAAATGAAAATTCCCAGAATCAGGCTTATTCAAATACGAATTTTGTTTCATATGGCTCCGATCACCTTGAATATCAAAAAGGTTATGGTGATTATCAATTTCATGTTGAATTTGTGAGCGTGCATGATTCTCTTCCTCTATCCTGCCATTTGCCGACAGGTTCATACCAGATAAAGCAGCTGCTAGATCTGCAGACTCATTCACCTTGGGTGAGGCACCATTGAATGAGTTTTGACCATTGGCAATTTTTTTATCCATGGAGGAAGCCCTTCCTCCACCAACAGGTGGAATCCGAGGACTAGGATCCCTAGCTATAAGCTGAGGGTCTGGGGTCGTGCTTCTCGACAATGAAGCACCCAGAGCAGAAGCATATGTATGAGAACCCGATGAGCCAACGTTCTGGACAGCAGACATTCCCTGCTTATTTCCAGCAGAACGCAAAGCATCTATAGATGCCAAATCACGATGCATATGAGCAAACTGGGTTTCTGAAGTTTCAACACCATCATCAAATGCGTTCCGGCTAGCTGGACGAGAAGGGTGCCTTGAGACATTTGTATTATGTATATCATCCTGCATTGAAATACCAAACATTTTACACAGCAGCTTTGTGCCAAAAAAGAAATACAAACTCAATTTATTTTACAAAAATTGTAGCAGACAATCAAACTTGACCAGGAAAGGAAGTATACAACAAAAAGACCATAAGAGCAGATCTACCAACAAACCAAAATAAGTGAAGGTTTAAATCAACTCTAATCATGAAAAACACAAGTAAAAATAACCAGAAAATGTAATAAAATGCAATTTATATATAGTTATAAATTGTAACCACATTCACATTCTACATGCTAATGTAAAGTTTCAAATGTGCATCTATATATGCAAGACAAAGTGTAGAGAGAGGAGCAAACATCAATCACTTAAACTAGATCCAAATACCTCAAGCATTACACTGGTGAGACAGTTTCCATTCCAATTAAGTTTGCATTCTACTGGTGAGACATATATGCGAAGAATGAAAACTATACTTAAGAAGCAAGATTATAGCATGACTGAAAAACCAATTCCACTTTTCAATATCAATGTCAACAGCATATAGGCTAATAATTTACGAAAACTGAGCTAGTGTAAGACGAACTAGTTCAATTCCTCATCCAATGAGCACCTCCATCTCATGGAATTATTCAGCTGACAATTGAGAGAAACCACTGTCAAAGGCACTAATTCATGGACTCCTTCCACTTCATTGGGATAACCAAAAGGTGCACCCTGCTTAGAGGAGCTGAACCAGATATCAAGTAAATCATCTAATGAATGAACATAAAGACTTGGACCATGTAAAACACATAAATTAGAGATGAAAAATAATCACTTGAAACCAGTAGGCATAAACTTATCACACTACCATTACAAATAGAAACACTTACAGGAGTGCATCTAATTTTTCCAATAGCAAACAACATTCAAGATAAAAGGTTTATTATATACACCAATTAAAGCAACAAACTTCACTAACACTTCACCTGAATGATCTCTGCAATACTCTTCTGCCTACTCCCAAGTCCCAACCCCGGCAACCCAATCAACCCATCACCGCCCCACTCCGCCGGAGCCTTCCTCCCCGCTACCCCATTCTCCTCCTTCCCTCCAACCCCTGGCTGCACCGAGAAAAGTGACCTGTTCACATCCCCACCTTCGCCACCACTCCTACCGCCTATCCTCCTATCTCCAATGCCTCCAACAGCCGAACCTCCACCTCCACCTCCACCGCCCCCTCCTTGGAACCGCTGCGCAAAACGCCAGTCCTCCTTTGAAAGGAGCGGCGGCGGAAGCCGCGGATTGAGATTCACATTGGAATAGTAGTAATTCACATAAGCTGGATCCGCACGAAGCTCCTCTTCGGTCGCAAAGCCTTTGCTGCCGTTTTTCGTGAAACCCGACAGCGCCGAGTCCTCGAACAAGCCCCCAACCGCGTTTAACGAGCCTTCGACTGTGGGTGGGGCCGACCCACTTCTGTACAGATTGAGCTCCTTCTCTCGCTCACTTGCTTCGTGTTGACGCCTCTGTTCGCGAATCAACATACTCAAATCTTCGCCGTTCTTCAACATGGAACGCATTGACATCTCGGACATCATCTTCGAATAAGTATCGGTGACCATGTCATATATCACAAAAAAAAATCATCAAAAATATTGAATATAAACAGTGAAACTGAAGAAAAATCAAAACTTTCAGCTTGGGTTTAGCTTAAAACTGCTAAAAACCAAATGGGATTGTTCCTAAAGCTTCGGATAAAACGATTTTTCTGATCAAAAACTACGAACCCGTATCTCAAAATTTTGCACTGAAAGTAAAAAGATTGGTTCTTTTTAACGCCAAGTATGGATTATATACTCAGTAAGACGAGGATCGGATTGTGCTGAGATGATCAAATATGGATTCAGCCATTTTTACAAAGAGAGAAAAGCAAGAGGGAGGGAGACAGTGAAGTGAGAAAGAGGGCAATGATAAGCACAAGCAGTGGGAAATTCTGAGCCGTAGGATATCAGAAGTGACGGTCAGGATATGTTCATACAAAGATGGTTTTTAGGGTTCTATTTCATCGTTTAACTGCTGCGCTGCTACCTGTTTGTATTGGATTAAAAAAAAATTATAATTTAATGCAAAGGTTTTTTATTTCTTTGATTTGATTGGATTGAGTTCAAGGTTTTAATACGCACGTTATTTATTTATTTTTGTGTTGGTGTCTTGTATTTGGAAGGAAATGTCAAATCTGCAGTAGAGATTGTGATGTATAAATCATATCATAAATTCTCTTCGGACTCAAAAAAAGAATAAATCATAATTCTTTGTATTATGCATTTAATTTTGTTTTTTTCAGGAATTATAATACGTATCTTCATCGTTATGGAAATCTCTTTATTGTGAGAATTAGGTTTTCAGAAGAAGAAAAAAATTGAAAAATAAGATGTGGGAATCAATATATGTTACACTTTTTTACAAATATATATTATGTTATGCTTTTCAATATTTAAAAAGTCATCAAGGGATTTTCTTTAAAGATTTTGTCAAGAATTTGAAAGTCATTTTAAATAAGAAAAAAAAAGGAAGGTAATTGTGATTAGATCCAAAAGGAAAGTCAATATCAACTTTCTATGTGGATTAAATTGATAGGTCATTTTCTACAATGTGTTGGGATGCTGGTTAATATCCACATGGTACCAAAAACAATGAGTAAGGTGAAGAATTTATACAAAATTTACCAAACATATAGTTTCCAAATCATAATTTTGATATTATCAACAAAAAAATTCATAATTTTGATGTAATTAATATATTGGAATTTAAATAAATATACAAACAACAAGATAAAAAATAAAAAAAACAAAACAAAACCTAGACCAACTTAAGTGGGAGATCCTCTCAGCATAAGAAGTAAAATAAAATATATGTGAGATTTGATTTTCTTTTGGTAATTCATTCCTAATTAATTTATCACGCATTGACATAAGACATTGAATTTAAAGGCGAAAATATATAATAATAAGGGTGATAACAGTGGCAACAAGCAAGAAAACAAAAAGTAGCCACCTGACCATATTGTGTATATTATTATTAGAATTTTACTTTGATTGGCTTATGAAACCCTAATTTGATTTTTCAGACCCAAAAAACCCTGATATTTATGAATCTGGTTATTTTAGGTTATGATCTTTACAAAAACCTATAACTGCAAAAGACAAGATGTTGTATGTCACATAGAAGATCGGATTGGTTGGCATCCGTAAGTTTAAATTTGGCGTCAATTTAGTACTTGTGACACTTTTAAAAGTGTATAGAACGAGATTTTTTCACATTTTGTGATTGTGTCCAATATGTATATTTTATCTCACACACTTAAACTCAACGCTTTTTATATCAAATTAGTATATATAATAGTGTATTTAAATTGTAGAAAAGAAGATCATTTCATGTTTCTAACTGCACTTAACATATATGTGGACAATTTTATCTCACACACTTCAACTCGGCGCATGTTAAATTAAATTATTACATTTTACATATTTAGAATGTAGAAAATAAAATTCGTTGACACTTTATAACTGCGCCTAAAATATAGACACTTTTATCGCACAATTAACAACAAACACAACAACATATTTGACACAATCCATAGCTTTGTGTAGAACATGTGGTGTCGATGGAACACAATTATACAACTTACATCTGGCTTGGAATTTGTGTAGAAACCTGAAAATAAGTACATGCGTTTTTTTTTTTGGACGAATAAGTACATGCGTTTGATACTAAGTTTAATCTAGTTGATTTTTGACAAGCACTACAATACTACGCGTAGAGACAATATTGAAATTCAAGGCTACAGACAGGGAGAGAGAAGAGGACTATAAGCAGTAACTTCTTCCTCTGATCCTGCAGAAGTTTTAACCTAATTTTAGTACGCAAAAACAAAAGACCATGTAATTACAATGATTGGGTACAAAATAGTTTCACTTAAAATAATAAAAATATATTGCAAAAGACCTACTAGTGTAGTTGTTTGGAGTAATTGCTCATCCATGTAAGGTTTTGAATTCGAGTCGTAGGCTCGTAACATCAATGTAGTGTGTGTGAGTTTAATATATTATCGTATCTCTCAACGGGAAATGTCCAAAAAATATAAGCTGATGGAGATCTTTTGAATGGTGCATTTAAGCTTGGGGCTTACCTTACCAAACCATCTCAACCACAGTAACGAGGCAAGTACTTGTTCTGAAATGAATGAAAATGTTTGGCGCATTCATAATGGTGGGTAAGATTTTAGTTAGGCAACAAATTAATAATAACATTGATTATTTGGTGAGGAAAACTAATATCCATCAAGAGATAAAGGCACCAATCACCCAAAGCTTGTATATAAGCTTCCCCAAAAACTCTTCAATTATACACACACTAGTACTACTTGATTGGCTTAAAACTTTTGCTAAGCTAGTTTTAGACAACTATTTTAACAAAAACATCGAAAGATTGTTATTCGAAATCCCATCGATGTCACTCTAATAGTCATTTTGATGCCTTAGAATTAGAAGGTTTATTTTTTTGTTACACTTGAAGAAGATTGAGTCATGAACGTAACTCATTACCTCACCATCCCTCCCAACTTCAACCAACCTCAGGGACGAATCCAGGATTTCAAAATATACTGGGCTGGATTTCCCTTATAAACAAATTCGACGGTACGAGTGAATTTCATTGATAACAAAAATTAAATTTATTTTTTAATAATTTTAATATGATTTAAAAATTATTTTTAACATGTACATATTTTTTTATTAGTTTTTTGTCCACGTGGAAGTCCACGTCATCAACAAAATTGAGCCCACATTCGCCATGTAAGCAGATAACAGATTTCCTGACGATCTTGCTAACGGGGGGCATTTTGTAGGGTTTCCGTGACGTTATGTATGTAATTGTAAATGTCCCACAAATCAGGTATGTAATCGTAAATGACCCTATATGTTGGGGGGTTTATTGTAGTTTGTCTTATGTATAACCTATAACATGAATGATGTATGTAAGCATATTAAAAAATCCCCAAATTCAAAAATCCCTAAATGTTGTTTATAGAAAAAATATAATTATAACTCCCTAATAATAAGAACTAACTGAAGAAAATTACCTCAACAAACAAAGAGAGGAGAAATTGACTTGTTAATTTGTTGACATGGAGCTGGACTGTGAATGCAAGTGGGCTATCTCTTTTATTTAGTTATAGATATTTTTTTTTGGGGCTAAGACTACATCACATTTAAAAGTCAAAATATTTTTGGCATGGGCTAACCAACCCTAAATAAAATCGATCTCGACTTGCCCGGTTGAATATAAAAATTAAAGTAAACTTTAGCATCAATAAAATTTATAATAGAATGATGATTAGCTTATTAAAACTTTGGCTAATACTGCCACCAGGGACGGTACTTGGCTTTGGCTAACTTGGGCTACAGCCCAGGTGGCTTTTAAAATCCCAGTCCAAAATTTTTTTATAGCTCAGCTAGCCATCCAAGTGAATATCCTAATCCTACCCTTCTTAGGAATCCTTCGCTTACACTGCTTGCATGTGGGGAATAAAAAGGAAAGCTGCAGCCTATAGCAACGGCACATAGGAGAGAATAAAAAAACAGGGAATGCACACAGCCTGTGGAAAAAAAGAAAGAAAAAAAGAAGAAATTTTTTGACTGTAGTTTTCTATTTACTTAGTATGTTTATATGTAAGGTAAATTTAGCCCAGTCAAGTTTTAAATCCCGGGTCCGTCCCTGACTGCCACCCACTATAATTAAAAGCTAACAGAATAAACTCCAGTGAATGCGGCTGAAACCAGCTACCACACAGAGACCCGAAACCACGGGCAAAGAAGATGCCTTTTCTTTTTGCTTCTTTGAATATAATACAGAGAGCATGTATTTATATAATGGTGGACAATGTTAGTTTTGTGATTATGTCAGCCGCAATTTGTTTACATATTTTGCAGAAACCAGTGGATAAAGATGATTTTGCAGACATGTGCTCGCTCAGTCACGTGACTTGTCTGTGCCTTGCTTCCACATGAATCATTAATATGCGGTCCACGTGCGTTGTTATCAAATAAACTATTAATCTGGACGGACCCTAAATTTGGCTAATCTGAGCTATAGCCTCAGGCGGCTTCTTTTATTCTAGCAACAAAAAAAAAATTCTAGCTCACTCAATTTAAATAATCTAGCCTCATTAAATAGTACGGTGGTCAATAAAAAGAATAGAAAATTTGACATAGTTCAATTATGAGGAAAGATATTGAGTGCAATTCATATAGAAATTGTTGTTTATCCAAGTTCTTTAACTTTTGCGCCACATAAGATTACATGTCTTTGATATTTACTTTTATTTATTTTTTATTTTTTGTTCTAGTTATGCACCTAAAACATAAATAAGATAAATTATGAATTCGTAAAACTGGTAAGTTATTGATTTGTAGGACATTAATTATCATATTTGATTTGAATTTAATTGCAAATCTATTTATTGAATTCTGAAATTTTCCCAGATATACCGACATCAAAATTTGTAATGTGAGTTCATAAAAACTTCATACCTTAACAATAGGTAAGGTACCTATGCATACACCTCGTATGTAGTATGCAAGTAATTAAACCCATAAATTACCTATGGTTCAGGTAATTAAATCCATAAATTACCTCTAGTCTAGGTAGTTATACCCTCTAGCCCAGGTAATTGAACTCATATAATATCTTGGTATGGATCTTTAAACTCAACTGAGATAAAAATTCATACAAAAGTTCTTTGGAAAAACAAAAAAAAAACACTATTACATGAAGACAGGTACGTATGTACATAAATATAAAGCTCCAGAAAAAAGTGCTTAAGAAAACTCAAGAAAAAAACACTTACCTATAAGGCAAGTACATATATACGCAAGGAAAACACATTATATATATAAGGAAATGCATACATATACACATATATATATATAAGGAAACACTGAATTTTAGGAAAGTGTTCTCATATAATTCCATTTATGATAGTGGCATATCCTGTAAATTTTTTAAAAATTATGGACATACTAATTGCTTAATTAATGAGACTGGACTGCAATTGAAAAGAGAAAACATGTGGATTGCATCAATTATGTGTTGATGAAAATGGACCTATATCTAAGAAGCCCTAAAAAGAACTCACAAATAACACAACATGTAGAAAAAAAAAAAGAGGCACCCTACTCTTGCACGTAAAGAAATAAAAAAAGAACACTCTTGTTGCTGCTGCACTCACCTTCAAGACTTAATTCAAGTGAACCAAGTTCATATATTCGTAAGGTAAGCTTCTTTCAATTTGTTGATGTTTTAATTTGAGGAATTTTTTTGAAATTTATGAAGTATCAATTAGGATTTGCAATTGAAACTTATGAATTATAAATTAGGGATTTGCAATTGGGGCTTATCAGTTTCAGTTTATGAATTATGAATTATCAAATAGGATTTGTAATTGATTTTATTGTTCTTTCTTATTATCAATGAAATTACATGGTATTGTTGAGTTTTCTATCTACTTAGTACATTTGTAAGTAAGGTAAATTTAGCCCACCCCATTTTGAAATTCTAGTCCGTCCCAAAAACCTTAATTGTGCTTAAGCATGCCCCCAAAAGAAAATTTTATACATAAGAAGAAAAAAATAAATTTTCTAATTTCCTTTTTGAAGGCCAAAAAGAAAAAGAAAATACCCCCTTTTATT